>CANXYC010863192.1:0-21568 GCA_948193065.1 Aleurites moluccanus | reverse complement strand
GAAGTTAAAATATAAATGTAATCTCAAATATTCAAAGTGTTGTAAATAAAGTATATAGTTAAAGTTCCATGGTACTGTTTTAGTTGGCATGTATTTGTTATGTATGTTTGATGCATTTTGGATTTGTATATAAAGTCCTTGACTTGGGAATGCAAGTTAATATCTATATATAGTTGATCATAATTGAGATAATGTTGAATATGGAATTATGGATGAGTTTGAGAAATTGTGGAGATCCAGAGGGATCTGTATATTTGAGTTGGTTGAGATTGATTATAGAAGTGTTTATATTGTGTTTTGAGCCAGGGCATGCTCCTTAAATAGAGGAGATACTGCCCGATTTTGCTTGTATTGCTTAAGCTATATTAAGCTTATTTGTGTATGCATGCCATATAGTTTTATTAATGGGTTCTTCGTGGTATTGGTAGCATAAGCATCACCAGTACCCTAGGACCGTCATGGCTCCTAAGTTGGGCTGTGACAACATGATTTTCCAAAATGTTCATAGAACAAAAAAGGTACTTTGCCATATATCATTGCCCTTAGGGTAAAGAATTTGCAAGCAACAAGATCTTGCATGTATTCAAAGAAGATAAAAGGTGAAAGCTGACGAGCACCTTCCAAATGGAACGATCGGGCAAAGGATGTAAACTAAATTGTCACTGAAAAATAAAATAAAAAACCTACAAAATGGCCAAAAATTATTAATAAATAAATGAAAAAAACATGAAGTTGTTTTTTATGGAAACACTAGCTTTCAAATAAACATAATGAGCACACAATATAATGAAAAATGATAAGACTTCAAAACTTGATATTAGGAATTTGATAATGAAATAGCAAGATATCTAATAGAGAACAATAGGCAACATCATTAAAACTTGTAAAATAATATCAAAGGATAGCACAAAATGCTTCCATAATGGAAGACCGCAACAACTATAACTAGCATATTACAATTAGGCTCGTGAATTAAACACCAAAAGAAAACTTGACATAAGAGTATCAAAAATAAATTGCACATATACATGCATACAATCTTATGTTCACTATACATTCACAATAATATGCTAAACATCATGTGTCATGGTAGATGTCAACTAAATTTACACTAAACTTGTCCTACAAGTAGCCTCCTTCAAACAAGAAGTCCTAAGACAAATTGATGCAACAATTCTAGAACTACCTGGTTCAATTAGCTATAGATAATACTCTTGCTCTGATTGCAGAAGATCTTAAGACAAATCAAAAAGTCTAGCAAGGAAAAAAAAAAAAAGAAAAAGTAAAAAAAATATCAAATTCTCTTTCACATCCAAAATCAACATAAAAAAAATAATCAAATTATCTTTTACATCCAAAATCAACATTCATAGACATTAAAATTTTAGGACCATTTTATCAAATTTACTTGAATATTTTTAGGCTCGCATAATTTTGGATAACCATGTATATAAGCTACCACTATAGTAAGGTTAAGGTAATTTATAATTTTCATCCTTCGAATTGCTAACCTTAGTGAAAAATTTAAGCATATTCACATCATTAAATTACAACACCAATTACCTACACCTAATTACCGATATCCAATATTTTCAATGATAATTATATTTTTTCCGCATGCTTTCATCAAGGTGATCCAACAATTTAGCTACCCAAACAACCACTACCTCTCCTTTTTTGACAGGCAAGTGAGCAGAGGTGGATCCACATTGGCAAAGGGGTACAATTTTGTAAATTTTTTAGGGTAAAGTACGATTTAGTCTCTAGGTTTGACAAAATTAACAAAGTGATCCATCTATTTTAAAAAATTAACTATTTATTCCCTAATAAAATATTATTTAATCCCATTTTCTTTCACTTTCTTTCTTTTTACTTTATTTTCCTTCTCATTTTTTTCACTTTCTTTCTTAATTTCCTTATCATAGTGCCCATTGATTTTTTATTATCATAGTGTTCCTCCTAAAATTCCTGCATCCATCCCTCTAAGTGAGTGTTGTGATAAGTAATTACCCCTCCATTTCTCAATATGATATAAGTCCAAACCAAAATGAAAATGGTGATACCTGAAAATTGAGTTAGAAGAAAGGATTCCTAAATATGTGTCACTGTAAAGATGCCATGAAACTTGCAATGTGCATATCACATTGTTTTCATAGAAATAGATTTGAGAACCAATTGAAATAGTCCTGCTCAAGAAGTTAAAAACAAAATGGGAGTTCAAAGCCATACAAACTTGCAGTTAGAATGACAAAACTTCTAAGCCAATGCAAAAAAAAAAAAAGAGTATATGTAATATACATGTGCATATTCACATATGATAGGCCCCTATCTTTGTTCAATAAGAAGAGAAGAGTCAAAAGAATTGCAACTACCTACTCATTATTCGGAAGTGAATGACAAAACTTTAAATGCTATGGTATCTAAATATGTATATATATCAATGTGCCATGACTATATGTAAGCCTAGACTTACTGACAAGGGAGCAAAAATGAAAAAAAGTTAAGTCTGAACCATATATTATTCAGCAAAAGAAATTAGGAATTATATCAACATGCTTCAAAAAGAAAAGCATATGATTTTTATGTTCTTCACTTTCTAAATTATTAACCCACCTAAGTTTCAACACAAATGGAAAGTCGATAACCTACAAATAATGGTGTTATCTATTGTAGAAGTTCGTCCATAGAGGTACATAACATATAGGCCATCTGAACCAACCAAAAGCAATGCAAGAGCCATTTCTATTGATTGAGATTTTATTAACCAAAAAGTCAATCTGCACATTTGCTTGCAATACTTAATCAAACACACGCATCATTAACTGTGAGCTTCAAGACTGGATAAAAAATAAAAAATTTAATTTATTCAACACCAAAATTAGCTAGGGGAAAGAGCATAAATTAGGTTATAATTTTATTAAAAATTTGAAACTTGTGAAATTAAAATGCAATAATTCTCAAAGCTAAGTTTATCTTTTACCTACTTTACTTTCTTTCACTTACAACAACCAAACAAGAGAGAGTGTACCTTAGAGGGAGTAGCAGCGAGAATAGATATTGGTTCACACTCGCCAAGACGAATAGAAATGCGATGGGGGCAACGCTTGCTCAAATCCCAATAATACAAACTAGAAGAACCATCCCACGCCAACAAGTTCCTCGACACTCAAAGAGCAACGAAGGAAGAAGAAGTGAAGACTGGATATGACTTGAGTGGGACCCATTAGACATCTCCTTTTGGGGTTAGGGATTGGTGAGAAGAATCTAGGTTCTACTCAATCAACTCGAAGTTGAATCTCATTTTTTTTTATTACTCTATTTCGTTTTTGTTTCACTGAGGTTATGTTTGTGCACTAATTGTGTAGGGGAAATGAGGGAAATTAAACAAGAGAAATTAAGAGAAAATAAAAGAAAAGAATTCTAATTTTCATTATGTTGTTTGAATCTCCTATTTGTAGAAGGGAGAAAATGAAGAGAAATTTATTATTTTAACCTTATAAAAGATAAATAATGAGTAAATGAATGATATTTTTTTATTTTTTTATTTCTCATATCTTTTAGTTTTTAATTCCCCTCCATTTCTCTCCGAAATGAAGAGAATTTTTTTTTGTCCTAAAACTTAATTTCCTCTCATTTCTTTTATTTTCTCTTCCTTTTTGGCTAACAAAACAAAGGAAATTATATCAATTTCTCTTCTTTTCTTTTCTTTTTCTCTCCATTTCCACCAAAATAACCATAGTCTGAATTTTTGTCTCTCCTGTGACAATGGCTATTATGATCGATAGAAGATAGAAGGAAATTAGCTTTAGTCCTCTCTACGTTTTATTCTATAGAAGTTGAAACTGGATACGATGTTTTTCTAGGTTAGTTTGAAAAAATGATGTGGTTCTTAAATTTCTTATAGGAATGGCTAAATGAGATAAAAGAGAGAGTAATTTTTGATGTTAATGGCTAGTGTTAGAAGGGAGCGAAATTTTTTTGTGAAACATTACACTTATATTTAATAGATCACACGCTTAATTAAGGGGGAAAAAACTCGATTCCGACACTTCTCCTAAAAGCATTTGTTTCTTATCACTCAAATTAGACTTTGAGTGGTTATTTTATTAGGATTTACATTATACAAAAAATGAGTATGCTTATAAACTATTTTATAGATTGTAAAATTAACTATTAAATTGTTATTATAAAGCTAGTTGATCATATTATTTGCTCATCTAATTAATACTTTCTTAAATATCTTTTAGACTTCATTGCATTATTCTTTACCTTTTCTTTTTATTTTCTCTCTCTTATTTTCCTATGCTTTAATCATACACTATTGTTTAAAATATTAATCCACAACTTTTTTACTTATTTTATTTTTTAGATTGAATTCATTCATAAACTATTAATAAGAGCATATTTAATCTAATTTTAATAGTTCTGATTAGGGGTGTTTATAAACTGCTTATCCCACCCCATTCAACCTGCAGTTAAACTGTAGTTTATTAAATATCATAAGTTGGTTTAGTTTGAAATTTTTTCAAACTGCATTTTGTGGGTTGAATTAAATGTTGTATATGTCAATCCGCAAATCGGCCCAACCGAAACCGTAATATACATATATATATATAATCAGCTCACACTTAACTATTTAGCCCAAGTTAAAAAATACTAAAATTAATTTGAATTTTGTCCATTTACAATAAATTCATATGCACATTAATATTAAATGTATTAAGTGTTAATAAATATAACCTAATTTTTGAGACTGTATCTGAATTTACCAAGAAATTCTAATTTCAGGTACTTTATTTTCTATAAAGACACTGTCTCATAAAAAATATACATAATTTTTAATTCTTACATATTATTTAAAAAATAAAAAATTTTATTTTCATTATTCTCCCTATAAGCCGAGAGAAAAAATTTACATTAAAATACATTTTAATAAAATAAAATAAAATAAAATTTTATATTATTATAAAAAATTCATAATTTTAGAAAGAGATAAATTTATAATGACTTTCTAAAATTTTTATAAAATACTTATATATTTTGATTTTGATTAGTTTAGTTTTTAAAAGTTATTTTATAATAAATAATAAAAATAAGTTGTATATATTTTATTAAATTTAAGGAAATTTTGTAATAATTTATCTTTATTAAAATAAATACACCAACATCTCTTTAAAAATTTTAGATTTGAAAAAGAAATTTTTTTATCTTTTTGAATATTATTTAACTTATAAAATTTGACACATTGTACTAATTTCCCTCGCATTTTAAAATAAATTATATCTACTTTGATTTTATATTATTACACCTTTTAGATTTTGGTTAAATATATTAATATATTTTATTTTTTTTATAGAATAGTAATTAATGAAAAATGCAAGCTATATAATATAAACTGCTCAATCTAATTCAATCCACAATTACGGATTGGATTGAATGGATAAATTTTTGATTCGTAATCTGTGAATTAAATTAAATATGATGATAAAACCGCATCAACCCAACTCACGAACACTTCTAGTTCTAATAGCTATTATTAATAGTTGTAATTGATAGTTAATTGATATTAAATTTAATAAAACTAAAATTATATTTATGTTTCATTTAGATGTACAACTACTATATTTTATGTTATTTAATGAAATATTTCAATTTTTTTTAAGTAATATATTAATTCAAATCATAAGAAACAATATCATAGAGAAATAAAAGAGATTATCATCCCAGACAACAAGATTTGACATAAACACCCTTGCTAAACAGAGAGTGACCTGATTTGCAAACATCTTCACAAGTTAAACTTCAATAGAATTTGACTGAATAAATCGAGTTGATAAAGTCTTAGATTATGCCAAACGGCGAGAAATACATTCCACTCTGTGATAATCTGTTACGATTCAACTCTATAGCCTTTGTACGAATCTGATTTGTATCACTCAAATTACAAATTTTATCCAGAACAATATTGAGAATAAAACACATAAAAATCAAAACTCTCATATAAGAGAGACAGTAAAAACTCTCAAAGTCAACAACATATGCTAGATAAGAGAGACAATAAATCAGAATCTATCCACAAAAGAGTAAATCTGAAACTTATTTAAGACAACAAAATAAAAACTCTAAAATTTGAGAACCAAAATCAGAATCCACTTAAAATAAAGTAGATCTGGACTTTAATAATAAATAATAAAAAAAAAAAAAACGAAGAAAAGAAAAATGAGGGAGGCCAATTTCTGCCAAAATGGCCAGAAATGACCTCTACTAATACTATGAAATAAGGAGGCAGAGAATATAAAGGTTTGCTTTGGGAAAGAGATTTTTTTCTGTTCTGTTCCATATTTCAGTTTTAATCTTATATAACGAGGTTAGTACTATTATATTTTGATTAAAAAAAATTACTTAAATTAATTTAATATGATAATCAAGTAAAATTTCTAAACATAATTCTATAATTGAAAAGATAATATTTTGTAGACAGCTTTCAAAAAAAAATCTTTACAAAAAATCCAAGCCAGTAATAATGAATTTATGATTATTCAAATTGAAATTGAGTGGCTATGTTGAAAATTGAAAGCTTAGTGATGATTAATGTTGTTAACAAGTGAAGAGATTTTTCCCCGATTGGATTGTTCCATGGGTCATGGCCTATGCCTTGAAGAAAAATTAATAATACAGAATTCATTAGACTTCTAGCCTAATCACTTGAGTTTCTTGAAATATGGTTCCATAAGCGGTTGAAGATCGCCATACTGCCTTCAAACTTTTTTTTTTTATTGCCTTCAATTTTTTTTTTCTTTTAAATGAAAATATAATATTTTGTAGTCGATTTATAAAAATTTTGACAAAAATCTTTTAAAAATTCCAATCCAGTAATATTGATTTTATGTATGAATAGTAATTTTGATACGTTTCGATACCTGATATTAATAAAATAGATAAATTTCACTCCTATTTATAAAAAGGATTAGGAAGAATATTGGCCTACCCTTAACCCTCCATATATATATATATATATTATTTTAATGCATATAAAATCATAAATATATATTTTAAAATTTATTTTTATATATATTATTTATGTTATAATTATATTTTTAAGTAAAATATATATAATGACGCATTTTATACATATATTTATATAAATATATTATATATTTTTATAAAAATATATGAATTCTTTTTTTACTCTTAAAAATAAGTGATCATCCATAATATATTCCTTTATAATATAAGACAGATAATATATGAATATGTCAAAACTTATCCATACCCAACTCATCCCCCTCTTTGTGATTATTCAAATTTAAGTTTAATTACTATGTCGAAACCTTAGAGATTCCCCACCTTGATTGTTTCATGGCATATGGGGTATAGGATTATACTTTCTAATTTACATTCAACAAGCAAACACAAAACAGTGAGCCTTTAATTTTATAGTATTAAAAACGTCTATAAAGCTGTGAAACATAAAAGACAAGGAGACCTATGACATTTTTCACAAGTTAACAACCCACACTTAACTATAAGAGAAAGCTTTAATTAAGGATGCATAAACAATGAGTTTTCATAACAACTTAACAAGGGTATTGGAAAATTCCCTTTAGTTTTAAACTTTTCAAATAAAAATACAAAAACCTGTGTGAAAGGAAATGTACTAGCATTCACATTAGGTTTCTGATTTGCTACTAAGTTGCCTTGAACAGGAATGTTACCAGAATTGCGTTGAATAGCATCAGAACTGGAATTGGCTTGTGTGAAAGTAAGGTTTCTTGAATCATCAAAATTGTTATAGCCTCCATGTGCAGAGTATTGATTAAAACCTTCTGGCTCAACATCAAATTCATTACCATAGCTCTCTACCTAATTCACATTAGAGATTGGAGGTCTTGTCATTCTTGGTCTAAAATCACTATTGAAGCCGGGGGATACTCATGTTTCTTGTAACATTTATCAACAATGTGCCCCAAAATCTCACAGTAAGTACACAAAGGTTTCTTGTAACTTGGATTAAAGAATCTCCCATTTCCATAGGTTTATGCATTACCAGATTGAAATTGATTCAAATTAGAATCATAAAAACTTTTACTTGCAAAAGCAACAATTTCATGGTTAGGTTTCTGAAAATTCAGCTGTATGTTGAATTACCATAAAAAAAGACCTTATTAATGAGAAGAAGAGGTTTAATTATCATTATCTGAGACTTAACTGTTGAGAAATTTTGCTCTAATACCATATTAACTTTTGGATACAAGGGTAGAGAAAATGAAAATAGTGACTTCTCTTTCTCTTTTCATTCATTGACAAATGTCAGATTATATACTAAATCATTTAGCTTTGCTTAGGTGGCTAAGTAACAAACTGTACAACTGAATAGTAACTAACAAACTGAATATCAACTAATACTGCTTCTGTTTATTTACACCAACTAATACTAACAGAAAAAATAATTAATTTAACTTTGTATAGCTAATAACCTCTATAATGGTATGCAATCATAATCACTGATCGTTAGTTCTCTATTCATTTTGTTTGTTTTGCCTCTTCAACAATCTCAAACTTGCAGATAGCCTTTGGATAAACCTGTGCCAAAAAAGAAACCCAAGTTAGACTTTTATATTAATTTCATTTTCGACAAGGCATAACCCATTGGGCTTATGAGTGGAATTTATTTCATAACAAATATATAAAAAGCAACTAAAAACCCATAAAAGATATATATTTTTTTATTATTATAAAACATTACCTGCAACTGGACATTGAAGAATTTGATTAGCCAAAGAGAAAAATAAAAATCTGTCTAGTGTTGTTAGTCCCTTCATTGGTTTTTACTGCTAAAATCACTTCATTCTTTCTTCTTTTTGAATTTTTTTGTATCCAGGAAATCCATTCTTGCAAGCAGAAACCTGCACACATATGCATACCTCATGTTAACATAATAAATTTATTTTTAAGTCAATGTTTATTACAACATAATACAATAAAACAATGAATTAAAAACCAATTTCATTATAGAATTAAGTATAGTTTAAGGATAAGTATATATATGACTTGAAGAATAAACTCATATTCGATTTGCTTCTCTCTTAATAGTAAAAAAAAAAAACTAATTTCATTACATTGCATTACACTTCATTGCAGTATATCAAATTTATCAAATATGAACTATATGTCATTTTTTCCACTTTTCTACTTTGATACGGTTGAGTTCCTTCATAGTAATTTCCTTGTTGACACACAAATTCATATATATATAATTTATATTTCCACTTTAGAATGTATGATTCTAAACAATTTGAAAAAAGAAAAAAAGAAAGTGTGAACTCAACAAATAAATTTAAAGATTAGGATTTAGAACTATTTATTAATTAAAATCAATCTCTAGAAATGTTAGATGTGGGAAAGGAATAAAGTAAATGAGAGATTTTCTTATGATCATAGGCAAAGTTTCTTTGTGTTTGGTAATAGGATTCTTTGAAAGTGAAACAAAACTAAAAAGAAAAGGAAAATAAATAAATAAATGGTATAAATTCTTGTTCTCATATGACAAAGTGTGGGTCATATTATATATATATATAAGGTCCAAAATTGCAACTTGGCCATCACCATTGGCAGCTAAACATCAAAGATTCTATAAATATAAAAATATCAGGTTTTATAGATTTGACCATAGGAGGATGGGGCTCAAGGTTCATGAGTTGAAGAACATGGGCTCCAAAAACACAAATAAATAAATAATAAAATAAATATTAATTAAAGATGAATAATATGAATCACATGCCAGCTAACTGTTTTTTCAAAATTTCAGATACTGACATTTTTTAATTTTAATTTTTTCATATATTGGAGTGATTTGAGGTTGTCAGGTCCAAATGGACATTGCAGAAAACAAAATACACATGGAGGTTTGGTCATGGATTTTTTATGAGTAGATTAAGTCCATGGCCAAGATAGATGGTGCATGCTAGCCAATAAATTATTTTTAAAAAAAATAATAAAAAATGGAAATTGAAAAAATAGTATGCAAATTAAATGAGATAATTTTTTTTTAATTTCTTCATTTCTTAAAAAAAATCAGAAATTTTAAATTTTAAATCGCAATTCATTTCATTTACAATTAAATTTTTTTTAATAAATTTAATTTCGACACAAATTTAAATTCAAATTTAATATCAGTCACTGTAAAAGACAATTTCAATTTCAACTACCTTTCAACTCTAAATATAATTCCAACACTGCAATTAATTGGTGGCATGAATTAGTTAGTTATATAATGGATTTTTTTTCCCCTTTTTCTAGACACCAAAAATTGAAAAGAAAAAATAAAGACCAATTCAAATAAATTTGTTTTGACTTTCTAGAATATAACAAAAATTTCAATTCTTGTATAGTTAGGTTTTGATTAATGAAGTAATGAATTTCCTAGGCCTCTTAATATGGCAAGTGGGATGTGACAGTTCATCAAGTTTCCTAATTTTCTATAAGTAACTGTAATTAATTAAGCATATTAATAATTTTTTGTTCTTATCGCTTAATCACTAATTTAGATTACTTTCCAATGCATCATATTGAAAGAGAAAATGAGAGAAAGAGAAGGAAAATTAAAAGCAACTAATAAGTAATTAACTTACAGCTTCAATGTCAATCTTGTAAACCAGAAGCTTTCTTCTTTCTCTGCAACTTGTTCTATATGCCACAACAATATGACCAATTGCTAAAACCAGAGAGCAAACGAAAAGGGCAATTTCCATAGCTTTAACATACTCTCCTTTATCAATACTTGAAACACTAAACACAAAAGCTGCCTTTAATGATACATAAATTAGAGATAAAACAGAGCATATCGTTGTAATCCCCAAATATGGCCCTCTTGAAAGTCTTGGTCCATCACAAAAGCTATAAACACCTAATAAAAAACAAAAACCATATAAAAAAAATGATTATCAATAATTATTATTAATCTCCATAAACAAGAAAAAATAACACAAAATTGTTTCGGGTAATTAATATACTTACAGAGTATAACAGCTGATCTTGTAATTGAAATTAAGGGTATATCAATAAAAGAATATCTAAAATCATAATTATTAAAATGAGTAGAAAGAGTTTTGAATGATAAAGAAGAAGGTGAAAGAGAAGCAGAGAGAAGAGAAAAAGGAAGAAGAGCATCCGTAATAACAAGAAGAACAGGGGCAGAGAAAAGAAGAAAAGAGATTAACATAGTAATCAAGAAAAACAAAGTCTTTAAAACTCTTAATACAGTAATAATTGTTTTCTCTTCTTTTGAAAAACCCATGTTTTCTGAGTTTTCTTAATTCTTTCTATTTGGTTTTTCTTCAATCTTTAATTATGTACAAGGAACAGAGGAAACAGAGGAGGAGAAGAAGAAAAAAGAAAAAGGAAGACTTGTTAGCTATGACGGAGGAAGTTGAGAGAGAAAAGCCAATGGGAGAGAAACTTTAAAAGGGTTTTGAGGACATGCAAAGAGACTTTTCTAGGAAAATATATATTTTAAAAAGAAAAGGAGCCATGGAAGGTGCTGAGCATAAAAGGTCCGTGTTTTTCACTTAAATTGTCGACTGCTAAGAGGGAGATGACAAAGACTGTGAACTTTACACGCGTAAGTTTCCAGTCAAATATGGCCTCCTAATCCTAAAACTAACGGGAATACCTAATTGTGTTTTAAAACAAAAAAACATTTTAAGTGTTTATTTATTTTTTATTATTATTTAGATAAGATTGGAAACTTCTATTTTATTTTTCTTATTTCATGTTAATCAAATTTTGTTTTCAAATTTAAATAATATTTTGCTAAAAAATACAAATGTTTTTCAAATTTATGAAAAATATATTTTTTAAACATGAGAAATTTAATTTTTTAGTTCTTATTTGATTTTATTTTTGGAAGTGCACTCTTAATAATTGAACATCTTGTAATTATTTGATAAACTAAAAGAAAAAGTAAATGATTGTATTTTCAGCTACTATTAGAATTTTTAGCTTTTAAATTACAAAAAAATATTTTAAAAATATCAAAATTTAACAAATACTCAATTATAATTAAAAATATATAATTATTTGTTTATTTATTTTATATTTTTTATATGCATTACATATATCTAAATATAAATTATCTCAAACCTATTTGAAAATTTGATTGGAGATTGGAGTTTTGTCAAAAATAAATTTTTTTAATTAAAATTTTTACAAGATATTCCTAATTATTTAAAAATACTCAGAAAAAGTTAAAACATATTTTTAATAAGATATAAAATATTTTTATTTTCCTCTTTGAAATTAAAAACTTAGTGAGCTATTATGGATTCTCAAAACACCCATTAGAGATGGATATAAAAATTTCATGAAACACTATAATAATAAAATAAATTTTATGGGAGGATATTATGACAATATTATTAGGAAATAAAATGAAAAAAATTGAGAAAAATAATAAAAAAAAATTATTTATTAATATAAAAATATTAATACTTATTTTTATTATTTATATTTTATATGTTATAATACTAAAAATATATATAGTACAACCTCTATAAATTAATATTATTAGGATTCGTAAATTTTATTAATTAAAAAAATATTAATTAATTAATTAATTAATAATTTATTAATTTAAAAAAAATATTTATAATTCACAAATATATATTTAATCAACTAAAAATTCGTTATATTTTATTAATATTATAATTAATTTAGTAAATAAATTGAACGAAAAAATGTATGATCAATAAATATAAATTAATTGAAATGAAAAAAAAAATATAATCAATTATATATGAATTAATTGAATTGAATAAAAAAATATGCGAAAAAATATTTAAAATAGTTTTTAAAATCATATTTTAATAAAATATTATTTTATGTATAATGTTAATAAATTATTACTTTATAATATGATGAGACCATAAAATTATGTAAAAATTTTAAAATAAATATCATCTTATTAATTTATTAAAATTATTAATTTAATTTATTAATTTAAATCAAAATCGTAAAAAATTATTATATAATAAAAAATTTTAATTTATCGAATATTAATTTATAAATATTATATTATAATACTATACAATCATCATATTTTTCAAATAATAATATAAAACAATAATTTTATTTACCATTTCATAATCTAATTAAATATTTGATAAGCAATTAGAATATTTAATATGAATTGATAAAATTGGAATGTTTAATATGAATTGATAGTAACCATTAGTGATTTAGCATAATCAGTAAATTAAATATTTCATTATTAAAATAACTAATTTTTTAATTCTTTTATCAATTTTCTGGAAGAAATTTTCAATAATAATAATAAAAAAAATTATAAATACCAATTTTATTTTTTATTATAAATTTTTTAACAATATTACATGGCTATATGATATGGAATATAAATAAAATAGTAATTTCTAATCAATCAACTGGGTATGGTGAAACCGACTGCTTGGGATCATGTGATCACATGCAAATGTTTGTTCTTTTATTTCTTAAGTGAAAAAAAAAAGAATGGAGTTAGGATTAGATTAATCTCTTGGTAGTTGGTAGTTACACTTGGAATAACAAAAGATACCCAATTCAATAAATCAATTAAATTATTTTTTAATTCTCTAATCCAAATAATATATTTTGAGATACAGTAAAACCTTAATAAATTAATAATATCTATTATATAATAATTTTTTCCGATCTCAATTTAGACTAATAAATTAAATTAATAATTTTAATAAATTAATAAAATAATACTTTTTTAAAAATTCATACATAATATTTTTTTAAAAATTCATACATCATTACATGATCCCATTTATATTATAAATTAATAATTTATTAAATTTATATATATAATATATTATGATATTTTATTAAAATATTAGTTTATTATTATTTATTTTTTCTTGAAATTTAAATATAGTTAAATATTATTTTTAATTTTCTTATTGAATTTAAAAGTTTGAGGTTGATTTTTCGAATTCTAATAAAAACTTACGAAGTATTATTGATACATTAAATGCGTTTTCATTTCTAATTTCGTTTAAGTGTATTTAATATTATATCTTAATTAATTTTTAAGTGACATTCATCAAAAATTTATTGTTGTAATTCTGTATATATGACTGTACTTACATACTGTTTTACATATTTTATTTGCCATGATTAATTTTTAAATATTATTTAAATGGAAAGTCACTTAAACTATAAAAAATATAAGAGATTTTTTGAATTAGTTTACATAAAAATTATTTTAAATCTAAATAATTATATTCGCATATATTTTTTATACCCTTCATTTAATTTATATTCAATTTATATATATTTTTATATATAATTTATTTAATTAATATTTAATTAATAATATATTTTTTATTTTATTTTAATTAATTCATATTTAATTTATCATATATTTTTTTAATTTATTTAATTCATATTGAATTAATTATAAAATTAGATAAAACACTAATTTTTAGTTAATTAAATATTATTTATTAAATTATAAATAATTTTTTAAATTAATAAATTATTAATTTATTAATTAATTAATATTTCTTTTAATTAATAAAATTTATTGATATCAATATTATTAATATATAGAGGTTTTACTTTATACCCTTTTGTGCAATGGTCTGGGAGTGGATGACTTGTAATTATTAGAGATTCTAAATATACCTATTTATTTGATTATTATAATAGTTTATTTCACAACGCAATTTATCTGTAAAATATTTTTTAAAAAAAAATATTTTTTTTTGTTTGATAATAATATTTAAAATTAACTAATTCAACTCAATTTTAATTTCAAAATTTAATTTTTTTATAAAAATAATAAATAGCTTCTTATATTATAAAAAATAATAATTTTATTGTTTATAAATTAATAACCAACGTAAAATTTAGCAAGCTGAGATAAAATAGAAGAATTGTGGTATGCAACAATCAACGTAAAATTTTATTATATACTATGTTTATGAATTCAATTAATATAAACATGAAAGTGCTTTATCAAAAGACGTCGAAAGATATTATATAAAATAATTTTTTTTTAATTAATAAAATTTATTTATCTCAACATTAATAATTTATAATGGTTTTACTTTATACCCTTTTGTGCAATGGTTTGGGAGAGGCAAGACTTGTAATTATAAGAAATTCTAAATATACCTATTTATTTAGAAATTGCTAAATATTAGAAATTCATTTATTACATAAATTTTATTTCAGTGGAACAAATTGCAATTCTCCCAATAATGCTAGCTCACACTATAAATTTTATGTATACAATACCTAAAGCAAGTTCTATGCTTTATATGATCGGTTATTAATTTATAAACAATAAAATTATTTTTTTATAATATAAGAAGCTATTTATTATTTTTATAAAAAAAATTAAATTATTTTTAAAAAAAATTCAATTATTTTTTAAAAAATTCAAATTACGAGCTTCAAAAAATATAAATCAAATTTCTTGTCATTCATAAAGAAATATTTTTGAATCATCGAGATAATATTTTACTGCTAAATAATTATAATTAATAGCTCTACATCTCATTTTAATACTCATTATTAGAGTTGAAATTAGGATTTGCAAATCTAATTTTTCAAGTTCATCAATGGAAGCTTCTTCTTTTAATTTTTCAAACTAAATTAATCTTCTTTGTATAGGTGTTATATAAATATAATTGATGTGCATGTAAATTCAGCTTTCTGATTCAAACTATTTTAAAAGTCAAGAGTTTGAGTTTTACTATAATAATATGAAATTGGATTTATTTTTTATTTTATTAATTAAAAATTGACTTTGATTTGTATATTGAAGCTAATTTTTAATATATGAATCAAATATTAAAAAAAAATTATCTTTCAATTTATTAGAAATAAATTTAATGTGATCTCTCAGTTAAAAGTAAGTTACCTAAACTTACCTTAAAAAAAATAAAGCATAAATATAATAAGAGTAATTACTTTCACATAAATATTAAATTCGTCACAAGGAAACATATAATTATATGGAAAAAATATTATTACAATTCATATACAAATTAAATTGATAACACTTTGATTTAACAGTAAAATCAAAATTAATTGAGAGATTTTATATTTTATCTTTGCGTTTGTTTGATTTGGATACCCAAACTTAGGAATTAAACTCTGAATAATATAATAATTAATCGGTTTTTCTAAAATCATTTGTTAAAAACTAAAAATTTAAATAATATTAAATAAATAAATTTAAAAATAAAATAAATAAATGAAAATGGAAACTCTAACCTATCATTTAAGATATTAATGATTATAACGACAAATAACTCAATTGATATCTCATCTTTTTTTTCATCCAACTCCTTTTTTTATATTAATTTTTTTATATTACTCTAACATAATTATTTTATAATTATATTTTGTTTAAAATAATTACTCTTAAATATTTATTAAAAAAATCAATAATTAATAATCTAATCTATCATATCAATGCTTTTAAAATCAACTTAATTAAAAAATTTTAGTGGGTGTTTGACAATCCAATTGGAAATCCTCAAAACTAAGTTGGTAAGTATTGAGTTTTTAAATTAATCAAATTTTTTGAGTATTTGAAAATAAATCAAAACTAAATTTTGAAATATTTCAATCAAATTTTTTTATAAACAGTAAATTGATATTTATTTTTAATTAATTTTTTGGTAAAATTATATTTTAACAAAACTCCAATTTAACAATAAAATCCCAACTTGATAATTGGATTATCAAAACACCCCCCTTAATTACAAGATAAACACCATTAATCCTCAATTATGTCATTGCTTTTGGCATAAGCCAAGGCAAAAATATATGAAACAAGATAAGCATTCCCATTAACTTTTAGTTGTATAAAAAAAATCAACCCTTCATCATTATCTTGCACAAATTGAATACTTAATATAAAATTCTTTAATTATTTATTCATTTTATTTATTTAGTCATGGTGAAGTAACCAAGCAGCCTTATTTTAATTTTTTTAGTCAAAATCCAGAAGAGGTTTGATTCACATTATTTTAGTTTTGGTCTAAGATTCACTTTTTTTTTGGGTTTTCTTGTGAATATATTTTGCTTCTAGAGTCTTGATTAAGGGAATTAACAGCATTTGGGCTATTTGTACTTAACGCCGCTTCGGCCGGGCTAATAAGAGTCGTGGTGGGTCATATTATTCTTGACCAAAAGTAACTAACAACCAAACAAAAGTTTGGGCAAGTTAATTCGTACAACGGGTACCTAATATTTGACATTGTAATAGAAATTTCTTCCGTATGTTTGCCAAATTTATTAATGATTACAGGGATTTTATAAAAATGACTAGTTAGACCAGTTAAGCCTTTGCTATTGAGCTAATGGTAGGGATGGCTATATTGTCAGTCCTTTTGGGATATTTGATCCGTTCCAATTCACATAGGGCGGATAATATATCTTCTGTTTAATAAATAAGACAGAGACAGATTTTTTTAATTTTAATTTGAGTTGAATTTAACGTTGTATATTGATCATTGTATTATCTATCTTAAATATGATTTAATTATATATATTATATTTATATTTAATTTATAATTATTTTTTATGTGTAATACAAATTATATTATATAGATATATAAATAAAATGTATAAATGAATATATACATATAATAAAATGATATTAAAAATATTTTTGAAAAAGAAAAATAAAAAATAAATTTATAAACAGTTATTATCCATTTTGTCTCATTATCCATTTCACTTCATTCCGAAATGAATAAGATATTTTTATTTTTAAATGGATCAAATTTGAATTTTATAAAATTCGCCTCAAATACATTACATTGTAATACAACTCATTAATTCAGTGTTTATTATAAATTTGAGAATTTTTTTTTTTTAAATCATTGCAATACATATTCCTTTTTAAAAGTAATATCAACATGATGTTAAAAAATTTATACTAATAAGAATGATAAGAAATAGTTCATAATATATAAAACTTATGTAATCAAGAGTGTATATATATATATATATATATATATATATATATATATATATATATATATGTATATATATATTGACATTACCATTAATGTATTGTTAACATTTATATTTATCTATTAAAGCTGAAGCAAAGAGAAAGTTTGAAACTCTCTATATTCATTATTTCATTTATCTTCTTTTACAAATTTTTAAATTGTTTATATAATTTTAAGTACTAAAAAATAATTAAAAATGAATATTAAATAATTAATTGATATTTAATATAAAAATTTAAGAGTTTTTTCGATCTTCCTATCATTATGTTTATCTTTATACACTAAATAAAAATTATCAATTATTCAATAAAAAAAATAATTATGAGAGAATATAATGAAAACAATTATAATGTATTAAAAATATCATTCTATCTTACTTATTTATTTATTTTTCTATATTATTATTTTTTATTTAATTTTTTCAAATAAAATTATTATATAAAAATTAAAAATTTAAAAGAACTCTCGATCTTTTATATTAAATATCCTATTAATTACCTAACATTTAGATATTTTTAATTATATAAATTTTTTTAATATATATATATATATATAATCAAATGACGAGTATAGAGAGAATTTCAAAATTTCTCTATACTCTTAGCTTTAATATAGATATAATAGATAATATATATGTTAAATATAATAAATATATTAGATTTGAACTCTTCATTTTTTAAAATTAGATATTAAATTATTAAATTATTACCTCAACAATAAAGAACTTAACTATAATCAATTATTTATAAAAAGATGAATTAATAAAATTTTCAAACAATTAAAGAAAATTAGTAAAAAATTTGAAAATTCTTATTCTCTTAAAGAATATTTGATATATAAAAATAAATATATGATATTCACTCTAAATAGTGAATGTCACCTAATCCAAATGGTTAAAATGTTAAATTTTCATATTTAACATATATATTTAAGATCGTTAAAATTAGATATACGATAAATAATTAATTTGACGTACCTTTATCTGTAGCCATTAGAGATGAAGAAGAAGTCATGATTCAACAGATTTCTCACTCTTACTCTATTTTTCTTTCTGTTTTAGTTTTGATGGAAATAACGTAAAACTTTTTTTTTACATTAATACATAGAGAGTGGAGAACTTGTTATCTACTTATTTAAAAACCAACCACTCTTATCATATCCATCATGTGATAGGTGGTTCCTAAAGATAAGGGTTTATGGGATATGGGATATGGGATAATTATAGCTAATTTCTGATATTTTAATGAGCCACTTAACGTAAAAATATCTTACATTCTCCCACTTGGATCGATTAAAATCTTTATAATGAAAGTTAATTCCTTATATCCCATAATAATACCAAAATGTAAAAGTTGTTCGGTACGAGTTATGGCGGTCATGTTCTAATTTGTAAAACAATCCATTCCATATACTACGATACCTGCAACTTAATATATTGGGTCTTTCAATGAATCATTATATTTCATTATGGTCCATAATAATGACTTATTAAATCTTTTCTTGTTACTTATTAAATAGTAATGTATATACGACATCATAGAACAAGAAAAACATAATAGTATCAGAAACATAGTATTGGGCTCAAAATGTCACTTTAAAACATCATTACAATTAAGACCCATCCTTAGAACATGTTCCTTAAATAGCTTGGGTTGTAAACCCTTCGTTAATGGGTCAACAATCATAAAGTCAGTGCTAATATGCTGAATAGATACTGTTTGTTTCTGAACCTCCTCCTTAACGGCAAAATACTTTAATTTCATATGTTTGGCACCTCTAGAGTATTTGTCATTCTTGGAGAAGAATACTGTAGCGGAGTTATCACAATAAATTTTCAGCGGCTTGGTTATGGTGTCGACAACCCCAAGTCCTGAAATAAAGTTCCGCATCCATAATGCATGAACTGTAGCTTCAAAACAAGCTACAAATTCTGCTTCCATCGTAGATGAAGTAATAACAGTTTGTTTTACACTTTCCCATGAAACTGCTCCTTCAGCTAATAGAAATAGATAACCAAAAGTGGATTTTCTACTGTCAAGACATCCAACAAAATCTGAATTCGTGTATCCAACTACCTCTAGTTGATTGGATCTCTTATATGTGAGCATGTAATTTTTCGTTCCTTGTAGGTACTTCAAAACTTTCTTTGCAGCTTTCCAGTGATCAATTCCAGGATTACTTTGATACCTACCTAACATTCCGACCGCAAAACTGATATCCGATCTGGTACAGGTCTGTAGGTACATTAAACTTCCAACAACAGAGGCATAAGGAATTGATTCCATTTCCTTTCATTCCAATTCATTCTTTGGACACTGCATGAGACTAAATTTATCACCCTTCTGAATGGGAACAACCCCGGGTGAACATTTACACATATTAAATTTCTCGAGAATTTTGTTGATATATGCTTTCTGAGATAAGCCTATTGTTCCTTCTGTTCGCTTCCGGAATATTTCTATTACAATCACATATGAAGCTTCTCCCATATCTTTCATCTCAAAATTCTCAAAGAGAAAATCTTTAGTCTCACACAGTATGCTTAAATCATTTGCTGCAAGGAAAATATCATCAACATATACAACCAAAAATATGAACTTACTCCCACTGATCTTTTGGTATATACAACGATCTACAATGTTTTCTTTAAAACCAAAAGACGTAATAATGATATTGAACTTAATATACCATTGTCGAGAAGCTTGTTTTAGTCCATATATTGATTTCTTAAGTTTACACACCATTTGACCTTTACTTCCTATGGCAAAACCCTCAGGTTGATCCATATAAATTTCTTCCTCTAAATTTTCATTTAGAAAGGCAGTTTTCATATCCATTTGGTGTAACTCCAAATCATATTGAGCTACCAATGTCATAATTATTCTTAATGAATCTTTCTTAGATACAGGAGAGAATGTCTCTGTATAATCAATACCATCTTTCTGAGTATAACCCATAGCAACAAGTCTGGCTTTATATCGTTCTATCTTGCCTTTCGAGTCGCGTTTGGTCTTAAAGACCCATTTACAACCGACTCTCTTACATCCTTCAGGCAATTCAACGAAATTCTAAACTTTATTTTGTTCCATGGATTTTAACTCTTCATTCATAGCATCAATCCATTTATTAGATTCTGAACTTTCTATGGCTTGTGAAAAAGTAACTAGATCTTTATCAATTCCAAGATCATAGTCTGACTCTTGTAAATAAACCACATAGTCTTTCGGAATAGCTGATCTCCTTTCTCTTTGAGATCTTCTTAAAGTTATCCCTTGTGGTTCATTTGTATTTGACATTTCTTCATTAAGTCGAATATCAGATCCTTGATCGTTATAGGTTCTGACATTAGACTGTGGAGGTGTATCATCAATCAAATGTTGACCAACATTATTGCCTTGTTCGACAAGGTTTGGTCTAATATTAATGTCAATTGTGGATTTTGGATTAGTAATATATAAAGGGACATTCACCCTTATTTTGTTTATTTTCACAATTTGACGTTCTACACTCCCACTAACTTCATCATTTTCAAG
>CANXYC010863017.1:0-67852 GCA_948193065.1 Aleurites moluccanus | reverse complement strand
CTAGGTTAACTAAGTTGCTTTGTTGTAGGTGGAGATCAAGAAAGCTGAACCAAAGAAAGCCTCAAACCCACCACCTGCTCCTGCATATGGTAGCAACTCTAGGGGTCGTTCTTACAATGACGGCTTTGGTGGATTTGGAGGCTCTTATGGGGGATTTGATGGAGGGTTTGGGCCTGGTCCCTTTAGGACTTCCGGGGGTCTGGGAGGTAGACTTGGTGGATATGGGTACGGTAGTGGCGGTGGAGACTTTGGTGGTAGCTATGGGAGTTTTGGAGGGAGTAACTTAGGTGGTTACCGAGGTGAATCTTCCCTTGGTTATTCTGGTCGTTTTGGACCTTATGGTGGTGGGTATGGTGGAAGTTATGGCAGTGGTGGTTTAGGGGGTTATGGTCGAGGAGGTGAGGGATATGGAAGTTATGGAAGTACAGGGTATGGTGGGAGTTATGAATCTGGTCCAGGTGCTAGTTATGGAGGAGCAGGTGGGCTATATGGAAGGGGAGGCTATAGTAGCAGTAGTCGATATCATCCTTATGCAAGATAGTATGAAGGCATTTTGATGCAGTTGCTTAAGCTTTGCCTAGAAGTTCCAAACAGGGTCATCTAGTTTAAAGCCTCGTGAAATTGATAGGCACTTTCCCCACATGTACTAGAAGTCTTCTATCAGTGCGATTGAGGAAGCTTTTAAGAATCAGAAGATCTACTTTATTAGACTATTTTATCTGTATGTTTTAGACAGACTTCTTAGTTTTTGCTTCAACTTAGTCCTGGGTGTCTGGTTAAATTTTTCTAGTTATTTTCATTTTAGCTTGTGTTGTAGACCATAGTATATTATTTTGGAGCTTGTTACTATTTCTTTTAGTTTGATCTAGATAGACATCTTAATATTTATACCTGTTTGTTTCTATATCCCCAACATAGCAGTTGGGCCCTTTTTTTATATTTATTCCTAATCATATTCAGCTAGATGTCTTTATGTGCATTAGGCAAATGTTTTAGATATGCCTCCAAATAATTACTATAGCTTCTAATCCTCTAAGAGGAAAAGAAAGAACTGACTGTAGATTGTATCGGTAAAAAGGCATGTTATGCCAAGTTATGTATGAATCAACTTGGTGCTACAACTAGGTGAGTTGTACAAGCATCTGAACTATATTTGCCGGGTGGAAATTAGTGGTGGCTAGTCATAGGGTTCCGCCTGTGTTCTTTTAGTTTGCAGTATTATCATGGCTCATTGAGCTTGTTTTTGTCTCTTTTCATCTGTCTTGCAATTTACCCCTGTCAAGTTTGCCTTGAGACAAGGTATGGGATTGTTTTTGTTATTCTTAGAACCTTCTACTAGCAGTTTTTCCGGTGGTAAATGTAGCCTGTTAGTCTCTATTTGTCTTTATAAGCTTTATCCCATTGCATAGTAGATGTCCTTGGTTAATTTCATATCTTGACATGCAGAGTGTTATGTCAAGTAATGTTCAACTGTTCTTTAGCCTGATGATTGGCAGTAGTAGTTGTTACTGGCACTTTACTTTTTTTTGCTGTACTAGAACCCAGTTCTTAATTTTTTTGGCATGGATATGGGGAGGGCTATCCCCATTGTGTAGCCCAAACTTTGAATAAAGAACTGACAGGTTTTTCAGGCTTTATTTTGCATTTTCTTAAAGTCAAGCATGAACATACTGCTATGTAGTGAGTGAATATTTAACTTCAAGTCACATTTTTGTTATTGAGAAGCTTGTTTTTTTTTTCTTTTTCTTTTTTTTTTCCTGGTACCCAAGTGCTTGATTAAATTACAAGTTATTTTTCATCATCTTATTTAGCTTATGGTGCTCATGAAGGAGAACTAACGCTAAACAACAATGAATGTTTTTGAAGTTTGGGACCTGATATTCATTGATGAGTGTATACCTGTATATAACTAGAACTTGTTGAAATTATACAAATTCTATTATAACTTAAAGATGTATATATACTTGATGATATGGCTAACAAGTTCTATTATTGATGACCTATAAGGAAATTTTTATTCACAGCAGCTTGTTCAAGGGTAACAAGGCGAATTAACTGTTGAAATTACAATTTTTGCATGCCCTTGGCATCTAGTTTTGAAGTGCTGTTGTGTTTCACATTGGTATTGTGCTATTGTGAAAAGCTTGGTATTGTTTGCAAACTAGTAGTTCTAACGTAGCTTAACTATACTGAAAATAAAGTTATGTAATCCTCGAAAAAATTTGTAACCTTTTATAAGTGAAGCATGATAAAGATTCAAGTCAACCTTTTAAGTGTAACGTGTAGGGCACCTAGATTGTGTTTTTTCCCCCTCTTAGTGGACAAAGACACCTTGGTCCTTACTTGAGAGGTTTTCTTTTCTTGAGAAAAGAAAAAATAATTTTTAATCTGTGAGATAAAAAAAAATAATTAATAAATATTTTTTCTATTTGAAAGTTTAAGGGATCAAAAATAATATTTATTTGTTGCTTAAGGTAAAATTATATTATTAAAAAACTATACTTAGTAATAAAAAAAAGAGAAATTTCTTATTTCTTTAATTTTTAAAGTAAATATTTTACAACTTTAAATGGATAATTCGTTATGTAATATATTTTTCTTGTTTAAATTAATTAAATTATTAAATAACGAATAATTTTTTTATTATCACTTTTTTTTATTGTCTTATTTCATCTCTTAAAGAATGGATTAGTAGTTTGTTATTATTATTATTTAAATTTAACCACTTGTGTTACTATTTCCTTTCAAGGATAGTGTTGTACTTGATGCATTCAAGATTAAATGATAAAATTTATATGCTTCTTTATTTGGTTTGGAATTCGAAATTTAAAATAATCCAAATTTGTGAAATTTAAAATGATTCAAATATTTTTTTATTGTATGAGAATTCTTTTATTACAATACAATAAAAAATTAGAATAATATTTTAATTTAACAAATAATATATAAAAAAAATAAAAAAAAGTATGATATACAAAAATATAAAGATATAATAAATATATAAAAATAGAATAGGAAAAAACTCTTCCATATTAATCCTGACATGCACGTTAAAATTAATTATTAACTAACAATTTAAAATTTAAAAATTTAAAAATTATTGATTGTATTCAATATAAATTTTTCAAATTTAGATGCTAACATATTATTTTAAGTTTCCTAAAAAATTATTGTTTTTAAAATTTTAATTTATTTAATAATTTTAAAATAAATGTTATTAAATAATTTTAAAATATTAAGTATTGAATCATATTATTAAAAATTAATTTGATTTTTATATTATAATTAATGAAAAATAAAATATTTTAAAATTTAACATTTAAAAATTAAATCATAATATTTGTTTAATTAAATTATAAAGTTAAATGATCGAAGCGTAATTTAATTTGAAATATCAATATTACTATATAGTGAAAAATTTTAAAATTCATAATTAAGGAATAACTTATTTAGTTATTGATTAATTTTAACAAATAAAATTATTAATTTTGATATATATATATATAAACTTTTCAATTTCAATGCCGGCGATATTTTGGAAATTCCGCCATAGGAAAAAAAAATAAAAACGACGTCGCAGGGAGTATGCTAAACATAAATAAACGGTGTCTCTCTCAGTTCATAGCACGCAGAGACCAGAGACTTGGTAGTTACTCGTCTCCGGCGATTCTAAATACCGAATTCAAAAAAAGATTAAAATTGAGTTAAAAAAATGGGTGGTGGAGACATCAAATACGAGATTTCACAGAACGCCTACATAAAGCTGGTCCTCCACTCCCTCAACCACAAGTCCGCTGCCGTTAACGGCGTTTTACTCGGTCGATCCACCGACGAGGTCGTAGAAATTATCGATTCCGTCCCGCTTTTTCACAACCATCTCGGCCTCCTCCCTCCTCTCGAGATCTCACTCATCATGGTATATGTTTAGATTTACATCACAAATTTACAGTCTTTTGCTTTTATGTTTAGATTCGGAACACATAAGGAGGCTATGTTTTCTAATAAATAAGAACAAAAATTGCTACTTTATGCTCTGAATTTTTGTAAATTTGCTTAATTAATACTTGGGGTTCTTAATTGAGCTTATTTTTTTTGTTTTTTGTTTTTTTTTTAACTTCTTAAAACAGATAGAGGAGCATTATGGTGCTCAAGGTCTGGGTATAGTGGGTTACTTCCATGCAAATGAGAGATTCGATGATGTGGAGCTTGGTATTGTGGCCAAGAATATCGGGGATCACATCTATCGCTACTTCCCCCAAGCTGCCATTCTCTTGGTGTGTATTGTTGATTTGATGCTATTTGTGCTTGTGTTTGTTTCTGATATGATATTTTGATTTTGATTTTTTTGGCATTTTCTGAATTCCTCTGTAGTTAGATAACAAAAAGCTTGAAGCATTACCCAAGGGGAAAGACAGGAGCCCTGTTATGCAGGTAATTTTCATTGTTTATTTTCTATTATTTGGCAGAAATGAGAAAGTGAAGAAGATTTAATGTCTATGAATTAATAATTGCTGATGAAATGGTAAGAATGGAAAACTGGGATAAACTGCTGTCTTTCTGTTTATAGCTAGTGGGCCTTACTTGTAAAATTATGTTGGTAACGGAAGATTCCACTCCTCCATAGACATGCAGGAAAGTGATGAGATTGGATTACACTGTCGGATGGTTATATTGAATTGAATATGTTGGTTTTGGAGCTGCAAGTATGATAATATCATTGTGTGGTTATTAGAATTTTTTTGTTGTTTCTACAATTGCTGAAGGCAAAAAATGAGAAGGGGATAAAAATCTGATTCTTAGGTTTACTTATTCCATAGATGAGGGTACTTCTGTCATCAAAGGTAGCACTGTATTTCAACCACTTAGTTGTGGGGGGTGACATTTAGATACTTAAAAGAAACTGGTGAAGAGTTAAAGAACACCTTGAGAGAAATGAGCAGTGCCTAATAGTTTGTTGCCTCTTCACTTTGATGCACCAATTGGACTGTCATTGAATGTGTCAGTGAACATTGCACAGAGTTCAATTCTTCACTGAAATACTACTTAAGTGCTCAATATATAGCAGCAGGTTAATTGGGAAATACCATATGGTGATCATGAAAATGATTTTTTACCAATTTGAGGTACTTTCATGATGGTCGTTGCATAAATTTGATCTTGGTTTAGTTGTCTGCTTGAAAATTACTATGTAGATTTATTGATAAGGGTTAAATTATTGGTTTTAATTCCTCATATTCTTATGTTGAACGGTGAGCATGGTATAAGTATTATATAATTGAAGTTTCTCTAAGGTGCCAACTTTTTTGGTGGGCAATGTGATTTAATTTATATTATTGGAATTGAGTAAAACATGCTTCTTATTGTTCTTCTTTGACCATTGTTGTTAGTGCAGTTTCCTTTCACCTCAATCTAGTCCTTGATTCAGTAATAGATTACTATTGTCTAGAATTAAACCATTTTGGCTAATTGCCATTGCGTCGCTTTTGTTAGTATCATTTATGATTTGATTGATGACTTCTTGCATCATTGCCCAAAGCCTCTTATCAAATAAACTATCAGTTTTTTTTTTTTTTAATAAATGAATAACCATCAAAGTACTATGTTTCTCTTCTTGCTCTAGCTTTATTCAAGGGATGCATCAAAGAACTGGAAGCTAGCTGGCTCAGATGGAGGCAGCAGGTTGATACTTAAGGAGCCAGCAGCAAATGTTGTGTTGTTGGATTTTATTTCGTCCAAGAAGTGGCAGGATGTGGTAGATTTTGATGATCACCTTGATGACATTACCAAGTAAGACCACATGCATGCATTAGTGTTTGTTCACACGCAGACGCACAAATGCATTGATATTCATGGCTTTACATATTAGTTCTGATTTCTTCCCAACAACACAAATCTTTCATTATTTATCTCTATTTGCAGGGATTGGTTGAATCCAGACCTTTTCAAATAGTGTTGGCCTCGGATGCACGTTCAGTTGTTGTTTCTTAAGATAGCGTCTGGTTTATGTTGCAGCAACATGATTGAGCAGATATGGTTAAGATTTAAAATGACATGGATAGGCAAAAGGCTTTGTGGTTTATCGTTCAGGAGAAAATTTTGTAGTAATGTATCAACTGAACATCCATTTTGTGTTGAATTTGTCAGACAAGTTACTTGAAGTCTTGTTCTAGGAAACAATTTTAATCAAATTTATGGCTTTACAAGAAGAATGACATATCACTGTTCAAACTTTTTTTTGCACATTTTAAATTTCAAGTTTTTTCACTTATCAGCATTTATCATTGAAAATAAGGTGAACCTTCCCAGTTGGCAGGGTGAAAAAGTGGGGTAAAGGGTCCCCAGCGTGGAAATATCCCAAATTATGTTTTTTATTTATTAAAGTTCACAAATCATAGTACAATAAAATCTCAATAAATTAATATTTGACAAATTAATAATTTTTTTTATATAATAATTTTTTATAGTTTTGATTTAGGTTAATAGATTAAATTAATATTTAATTAATTAATATATTTTTTAATTAATAAAATTTATAAGTTTTAATAGAGTTTGTAAAACATTTTTGATTCTCTATATCTGTGGAAGTATTTCTTGTAGAACATTATTTTTAGTAAGAACAAATTCCAGAATAATTGAAGAAAATTCCTAAGGTAAAAAAATTGAAATAAATTATAAAAGCAAGAAAATTTAAGGTGCATCGTCTAGTAAAAAGTAAAAACAGCCTAAATTCAGTTTCGAATGGAACTGTTACAGAGAGATTGGTTTCGTTGAATGGAATATTTATTACATGGAATGAAATAACTCTCTTTTATTTTCTTATAAAGTTTGTACATAATTCTGATTATAACTTTCTAGTTCATAAAATAATTATTTCATATCTAATTTTAAAAGGAAAATAACTATTTATTATTTCATATGATTTTAAAACTATGTTTTATTATTTCATATCTAATAATTTCATGAAATAACTATATTATTTCATATGGATGAAACAAAAAAAGTTACCAAAGTAGTGGCTAACAACAATTCATCTATATTGGCATTTATGTTTTTCAACTTGGAATTTGTTACAAATCTCTTATTAGCGATGATGATGGTTATTATTATCAAAGTTAAGTTCATAATCAATCTTCCCAATACATAATATACAAAACTAGTATAATTTTATGCTAATAACCACAATTTGTTGCAGTACTTTCAAATCAAAATAAAATACTCCTAATACAAAAAGGGTCATTAATTACATCAAATAATAATGAAACAGTAATTACATATATGAGAACGATTTCACCAATAAATTTCATTCTGTTAATAATTAAGCACTAAGATGATAAATCTGACAACATAATTTCTTTTATTACTTCCACTACAATCTAACGTTTAGTATACAAAAATCCCATAACATTATTTTCCCATTATACCTTGTCCTTGAGAAGAAATGCTATGACATCATGGGAGTGAGGGCTTAAAAATAATGCATCATCCCAGAATCACAAATTGTAGCTCTAATCTGTTTGATTTCTGCAGTATAAGAAGAATCAATAACATCATCGCATGATGATCGACCACTCAAACGATCATCTATTACATGTTGCTTGCCTGTGTTGCCTTTTTCGGCAGATACTGATTCAGTAGCAGTTGCATTTTCTTTATAGAAATTTTCTTGCTCTTGGGATTGAGTCTCTACTTTGGATTCTTCCAACTTTGTCTTCCATCTGACACCAACTGCCTCTGCCTGATCTGCAAAAAGAACTTTGGACACAGGTGAACTGCAGATCTCCTTGTAAGTTTCATAGCCAGCAGCACAAGTATTTCCACCTTCTAGAAGTTTTGAGAGAGGATGCAAAACAGAGATGGCATCATTACTTCTTTCCAATGATTCTTTCAAAAGTAGAAAATCAGAGACCAACTCTGCCTTGCTGAACTGAACAAAAACTGCAGTTTCATCCAAATGATAGATGGATGTAACAGAGTTTGGACCAGAGACTTTAGAAATGCATTCTCTTATCTCCTTCGCTTTGAGTCTAAGTGGAAATCGCCAAATTAAAACAATATTTTCAAACATAATCTTAGTTTGCCATTTTCTGAGGTTATTGGATCCCAAAGACTCCGTAATCCTATTCCCAGTTCTTAGATCAATAATGTCCCCATTAATCCAACTGAGATATAGAAGGTTGATGTGCTTAAGTAGTTTTTCATTATGGGCCAGATTCTCAGAGGGTGAATGGAGCTTAAAATCAATGTCTAGATGGCTGCATGCCTGGGCAAATACACACCCTGTCATAAAAGCATCATATCCAGCTTCATGTTTGCTTCCAGAACTCCAGTTGGAAGACCTGAAAACAGATATTCAATCTTGCTTAAAAGAAGAGGCTTTTGAGCGAGCTTATCTTGGAGCTCAAAGACAAATAACAATCCATTCTTTTTGCCATATGAAATGATAGCATGCCTAACAAAATATCCTTTTTCAATTTTATTAGCATGTATTTTAGCTTGAAGATAGCGGTACATGGTATGGCTTGGACACAAAGTAAGAAGGTCAACTGTTTCAACAAGACAAAATCATGTTAAGTGTTATGCATGTGCCTATGTACTCAAGAGAGATGTCTCCAGGGGACCTTGGGGGCTGGGATGATTTGTAAATTTTGCATCATAGAAACAAATCACATGGATTCAAAACAAAAACTAGATGAAATTTCATTTCTGATGTCCTTGCAGCTAGCAGAATGCATTCACAGCCCCCATCTTTTATATGACGAAACGACATGCATGTTTACTTGAGATGTTCAATTGCAGCAAATAAATATGATGTTGCAATCAAATAAGAACAACCAGGTTATAATTTAAAGACAAAGGGATGAGGGAAGCAAACCTCATGCCATCCACTTGAACCTCCACATTCACACATTCAAGAAAAGACAGATTAGAACTCTTATTAGAACCCATAGCAATTTGTGGACAGAGTAAAGAAAAGGCTGATGAGAGTGATGTACTCGATTTCTTCATCCTTCGAAGGAGTACATTATTGGCATTCAAGAGTACTTTGGTATCAACAATGTATGGAAAGTACTTGTTGATAGAGGAAACAAATTGTTCAGCAGTTTGAGGAAGAGGACCTAAGAATTTGCTGTATATGTGTGCAATATCTGTGCAGAGAAAGAAAGCATCTGAATAATTTATTGGATCAACATAATGTCATCGCGAATAACAAGAATGAATGCATACCCAAGAAACAATTATGACCAACAATCAGCTTCTGAGCAGAAGCAAGAAGGTCAATAACATGGCGAAACCCAATTACACCTTTGATTTTCATCTCTGCACCTTTACGACACTCATCCTTCACTTCTTTCTGCAAAATATGATGTCATAGAAGTGTGAATCCTAATGTTCAAACGATATTGCTGAAGATACAAATTATTTTTACAATCATACTAACCACTTTCAACACTAACGTGCTAGTAAAAGAATAAGAGAACTATTGCTCTGAATCCACTTGTGAAATAGTCTTTCATATGAAGAAAAAATTTTCAAACTGAAGTTTTAAGAGTGATTATCAATTCATGACAGTACAGCAGTTCCTTCTCAAAATGATATATATGTAATATGTACTTACCATAAGCAAATCCCTGTCATTCTCAGAGTCTGTATATACAATTAGCTGCTGCAAACAAGAATTTTCTGCATTGACACGGACATAAGCAAGATCTTTAAAATGCTTCTTGACAACCTGCATTTTATTTTCATCAGTTAGTCACGTTTAAATACTTCATTGACTACATTACGAAGACAATAAGCGTGGTATTCAAAGTATGATATAACTGAATTCCATAAAGCAACAATTTCTTGACCAAAGCAACATAAAGCAGCACATTACCAACTGAATCAACTTAAGTTGATGAGAAGTGAAACCATTCAGACAGAGAGCCGGACGCATCTTGTAGAAAATGGTTTGAAACTGTTGCCTTGAATCCCTCAACAACCCATCACGCCATTCACTCACTCTGTTCTTCATTCGTTCACTGAAAAGAACATCAGTAACACTGGCCAATCGGGGGTCTCTAACTTCATTCAAATTATCTAAAAACTCATTATTTTCATATCGCAAATTCAAGCGCCTTAGTGCTTCCTCTTCCTGCCCTCTTGATAAATAAGATACTCCTGAGAATAACCAAAATAGTGAATTCATTCCCCAAAAAGCAGGCATTTTTGTGTTTGCCCAATTGTGAAGAGAGAAACAGAGAGAAAAGAGAGAGTACCTTCGTGAATGCAGGCATTGAAATCGAATTGATACTTAGCTAAGAAATCCATGGACGTAGTTTGGCAAAGGAACTCATAAGAAGGGCTATCAGTTGCTAGCTCTTGACGAGGAAAAATGAAGAAATTGTGCCTGTTAAAAGAGAAACCTTTTCAATCAAGAAATCAACTTTAAGAGAAACAGAGAGAGAGAAGGAGAGAGAGGACTGACGGGTGAGCAACGAAAGAGTGGCGGAGGGAGTCCCATTGGAAAGGACAGACACCGAACTGAACAATGGCGAATTTCTCGGCAGAATCTTTGACTTTAAGATATCGAACATCGAACCGGTCATATTCGAAGGACTCACGCCATGGAGCACTGGTGACGCCGGTCATCTCTAGATCGATGGCAATGAAATCGGCGGCTCCGACATGGGTTTTGAGGTCAGCGAGTGAAGATTCGAAGTTCGATTTGGTTACGTGTTTTAGAGGGAACGAAGAAGAGGAAGAGGAAGAGGAATATGCACGTGACAGCGTACGTGAGATTGCCCTGAAGAGCCATTGTTTAGTCATCTTGTGAGCATAGTGCGGGGTTTGCTCAGGGTTTAGAGGAGGAAGAAGATGGTTTCACGGCCATTCTTAAACGCAGTAGATTTGTTTTCTGGTGCATTTCAAAATGGAAAAAAATCTAATTTTTTACTGTTTTATGTTTCATTTTTACTTATTTTTTAATTCATTTATATACATATACTTTGATATTGAACACACTGCATATTTTAAATTAAAATAAATGAATTTAGTAATACAGGAGCGGAAATAAAATTTTTAAAATGGAGGAATCCTTGTAGATTGGAAAGGACACAAATTAAAAAAAAAAAATATTATAATAATGAAATAAATTTATTTAAAAATATAAAAATAATAAAAAATATCAAATAAGTATATATTTTAATTAAAAATAATTAAAAATTAATATAATATTATTGAAAAAATTAAAGGAAATTGAAAAAGAAAATAAAAAAATAAAAAAAAATTAAGTAAAATTGGAATGAAAATAAAGAAAAATGAAGGAAAAAGAAAAAAGTGAAAGAAAGTAAGATTAAATAATATTTTATTAAAAATTAAAAAATTAATTTTTAAAAATAAAATGATTATTTTATTAATTTTAGTAAATATTAGAGATTAAATAGTAATGTATCTTAAAAAAAATTAAAAAATTAAAAGTTAAAAAAGAAAAATAAAAGAAGATTAAATTAAATAATATTTTATTAGGAATTGAAAAATTAATTTTTTAAAATAAAATAATCATATTATTTAATTTTATAAATTTTAAAAACTAACTAATAATTTTAAGTTAAAAAAAAAAAAAAAAAAAAAAAAAAAAAGAAAAAGAAGGGAGACACATGTGCCTTACATCAAAGTACGTCTACCTCTGTGGCATATTAATAATTAAATATGGAGTTGATAAATTTATAAATTTAATTTAATTTATTTAGTATACTTATAATTAATAAATAAAATAAAATAATAATAATATATAAATTCTTAATCATTCTATCAAAATAAATGTTAATTGTTTTTATCATTAACATAATTAATAAACCCCTAAAGTTTAGATTAAATGTGCTATATATAATAACAATGATAAAATTGTGTATATTCCGTTAACTCAACTCAATTAGTCTTTATTTCAAAATTAATTAGGATTACCTATACTCATTCTTTATTTTTAATTACTTAAAATTAATTATATTAATTTTTTATTTTCACTTTAAACGATTTAAAATTATGTGTATAAATGACAAAAAAATAAAAAATAAATTACATTCATTAAAAAAAGAAAAGAAAAGGAAACAAAAAAAAAGAAAAAAAAAAACATTCACCATAAGAGAAAATTAGAATTAAAGTTTTAAAGTTTTTTGCTTATTATGCACAAAATTCACAACAAAAAAATAAGGAGATATGCGAAAAAAAAGTTGCATAAATTTGGAAACACAGTATAAATGTTGGTTTTAACATTCTTCCAAATTTGAGGAAGCTAAATAGTAACAAATGAAGTATAATGGATTACACTTGCACATGCTTCAGCAGCACGGCAAAATACTACGAATGATCTGATGGAACGCTTCTTCTATGTTCGCGGCAATGCAGTGCCTGCTAGTCAAACTTGAGCAGGCAAGGATCAAGAATCTAGGATCAAGAATCAAGCTCCTTATATAGTCCTCGTTGGCTTTTTACATTGGAATCCATGGCAACCCATTTAACTGAATCAACTATCAAATTTGATTCTTTCCTATTTTCATATAAAATATCATACATGTTAACCAATCCTGATGGCAAAGCAACTGTCATATTTTTGAAGCATCCCATGAAGACCTCCTCCAAGTATGAAATATCTTGCTCCTATGAATTCACAATGGACCTGTTAAACGGAGAGAAAATTCTGTCAAACAGGTAATGTAATGCGTCTCTCATAAAGTTTCCCAATCAACAATGCAATTCTACTGAATCAGGGAAAGGATGCTTTGTGGGAAAGATCAGAAAGTGCCTTAGAACAAAAGTTGGAAAGTACATACCCAATCTTTGCATTTGCAGCCTTCAAGGCCTTGGCAAGAATTAACGATCTAGAAAGGCCACAAGGAATCATAGTGGTCGAAGGAAGGTAACAGAGGCTTTCAAGAGAGAATATGTGCATAGGTTACTGTTTATTCATGAGGCCCTAACTAGACGAGCTGCAAAGGCCCCATCAATTGAATGTTTTACTGGATCAGAGGAATAGAAACCACGTTCAGTCACAAAATCAGGTGGCACATATCTGTCAACAGGATCTATTCGAAATTCCTGGTACAAATGAACAGTAATTAAAAAATAACATTAATCACTTTTAGCAGATACTAATAATTTGAATCTTATCCTTACAGATATCCATGGTATTAGAAACTTTGCATCTCTTCAAGCTGCTTAAGCTTAAAACACGTTACATAAACATTTAAAAAAAAAATGTCTCACGAGTTCTTACAGGATGTCTCAGAAGAAAAGCATCCACCCTCTCTTCATTCTCTTCAGGATCTATGGAGCAGGTACTATATACTAGAATTCCACCAGGCTTTACCAATCTGCAATGCAAAATAAACTTCAAGTTAAACACATAGGAAATAATATACTTGATCAAAGTGTAAGTTCCTAGGTCCTACTCTTTGATAGGTATTGTATCTCACATTGCATCGAGTTTTAAATATCAAGTATTGATGAATTTCCCCCACCAAACCATGTTGTATTGGTTTAAACAAGAGTATACGTTCATGTTGATGTTGTGTATTTGTGTTATGTTCATGTTGGGTATGTGTTCTGTTCATGTGTATGAGAGACAGTGAGAGAGAGATGCGTATGAGAGAGAGAGAGAGAAAGTGAAGGAAAACATGCACTAAAGAGGAGGAAAATTTAGATCTCACGTGGAAGCTGCATCAAGGAGCTCATCCTGCAAATTTTTGAGTTCTTCAAAATCCTCCAATCTTCTATTCCAACGCAAGTCCGCTCTCTTGTAAAAAGACAACCATAATCATTAAGTGGATCTTGTGTCTCAATTAACATTAACAGAATATATAGAAACAAGCATCAGATAATCAAAACAGCGTAATATATAAAATCCCCAGTACAATCAAACTTTTAGGTGACTAATCATTCTACTAAATGATTACCTTGGAGAGAACACCAAGCCCAGAACAAGGAGCATCCAGCAACACTTTGTCAGCATTCATTGGACAAGTTTCCTAAGGAGTTGGACAAAATAGAAAACACAATAGGATTATTCCTTCCTAAAAGTTTCAACTCTTTTATAGAGCGACGGCAACTCACAGCAAAGACCCGAAGATCAGCAGGGACAGTGGTGATGATAGCATCAACTTCATGCAACTTGGCTGTCTCTCGAAGGATTCTCAGCCGACCTTTGTTTATGTCAATTGCATATAGCATGCCTATAAAGCAACACAGTATCACCATACTGTATAACATTGCTCAAATAGAAAACAAGTAAGGGAATAAATAAAATAATAATAATTAGCCAGAAGAAAGAAAGCCTGGTTAACAAAAGGCTTGGTCCTTTGTTGGGGGGAAGTGATGGGGAGGATTGCAGTTTGTGTCATTGTAAGGTTTAGTCAAAACTCTTCAAGATGAGAGGGAATGTTTGTCAGCATAGAGAGAAAGAGAGTTTAATTGAGATTAGACATCTACGGTCATTGAAAAAAATTTTATGAGTTGACAGCAACTCACAACGCCACCTTTGACAACATGTGTAGATGCAGTCACACTAAAACCTAAATCCTAGTGAAAGAAAGAGCATGGCCTTTAATGAGAGAGTCTGACCAATAAAGTAACAAAAAAGATAAAAAAGAAATAATGTAAAAACCAAGGGCATAGGCAACAAAATGATAAATAAATAATAATGTCAACCCCAAGGACATAGGAGCACGACCAAAAAGCCAAGTGCAGCTAATTTACGAAGCAAGACTAAAGGTTATAAATGTTGAAGAACCCAATGCAATTGCTTGATGGAGGGGCAAGAAAGGCTATAAGTTTAACTAGCCTAGGAAGCTCAGACGTGTACCAGAAGAAAGCAGCAACACTCAAAAATACCTAGGCCAGTCATTAGGGATGCCATGTAAAGCGTCTTTCCTCCAGGAGCAGCACAACAATCAACAATGTTTTCACCAGGTTCAGGATTCACAACAGAAACTACCAAACCTGCAATGAACTTGTGTCAAAATATTTAAGGAAAAGAAAAGGAAAGATCTCCAAGGTTTCATCACTCTGTACTCTGTAGTAGTGATACAAGCAGGTGAATACTGATGCTTCTTTTTTCCTTTGTTCCCCACCCCTTTTTATTTTTCCTCCTTTATTTTTTTTGTGCAGGGGCAGGTATGAAGTTGGAAGCAAAATTTCATTTTAGACTTGATGAGATAATCATATATTGATTTAGGCACACACTGCCACAGCTCAAGCCTAACAAGCAGAAAACCTAAATGCTAAAGATTTCTGATTACTTTATCCTGCCATCCTCCAATATTAAGGTTTCAAGATTTTTTTTCCTATCTGGTCAAGGATTATAAGAAAGGGGAGCAATATCAACCTGCACTCTCATCCTGAACTGAACATAGACCTCGTTTCAGCAATCCATCTTGTATGACAATCTGAAAATAGGAAAAGCAAGTTATTAGGACTCTGAACAGCACCACAAAGCAACACAGAAATTAATATTAATAGCTACAGGTGCATCATTGTGGTTCTCTTTCTTTAGAATCCTTGCAACTAGGCCAACATTAACATAAAGGGCATTTGTGTGCATGCTGGAATCACTGTGCATGTGTAAATATCTTACGAGTGCATAAAGATTTCGGAAAACTACAAAAGTATAGCACACAACTAAGCAAAAGCTGCAATGCTAGTTTTACTTTTACTTTTCATTGTTACATATTAATGAACTGTGATTCTAAAGTGTCCTCCAAGGCTAGTAATTTAATTTCTTTCTGTATTTCCACTTGTCTCATACAGAAATGATGTCTACCAACTAGCTCCAAGAGAGAACAACTTTAGCATACATCAACAAGCACAGAGAACAAAGTAGATGATTTTTACTGTTCTGTCGCAAAGATGATTATGACTCGGAATAAAATACCTGCAGTCCTGTTTTGATGCGGACAAAGTGATCCAAATGCAAAGAAAGCTCATGAGGAACCTGGCACTCAAGAACAAAAAAATCAATGGCTAAAATAACTATCCAGCAGCAAGCCAGAGACAACAAGGGAAATATTACTTAGAGGTCTGCATCTATGCATGCATGTGTTTATTGTTTGAGATTTTTTAAGTATGATATTATACTCCAAATTTGTGAGAAAAAGCAACTCCACTAGAACAATTTCCAAAGAATACTTCTAGGACTCCATGGGACATCTTCAGGGCATTAAATATTGTGTATGCATGCATATACATATACCAAGCACCTTCAACAAATTCAGCCGCATCACAAGGTCATCTCTTGTCAGTCCTTTCCCTCTGTTTGCCCTGAGGTCAGTGTTGAAAGAGGAAGCTATGAGAACCATGGGAGATGATTTTTTATTTTTTTTAATGAAAAAAGGGGAAATTTTAGCTGAAAACCTCAGACTGAAACTGGGGTCACTGTTGTTCCACATCATTAACCTAATTGCTCCTTCTTGCCCAAGATACTTTGTCCAGCGCCTTACCATCCACTATAACATTTAAGAAAAATATTAGGGGCACATATAAGCATGAAAAAGCACATGTCCTTTCAATGTTGGAGATTAGCATAATATTCCATATCATAAATGCATATCAAGCAGAATGCTTCTTCCCAAATTGTCGACGCAGCATATAGAAGTTAAGTTGACTGTCAGCAGATCCAGTCCTAATGTATAAAACATGGTTACACAGAAGAGAGTCTAGCAAACTTTGGACTCCTAGGCGCTAGCATAGAACTTGCGTACAGGATTCAGGATTTTTAAACCTAATTTTAGCTTCATATTCAGATGGAACTTGGTAACTTTCCTGAGTGTCATTAAGTTCTCAAAACTTTAGCTTAAAGTACAAATGTCTATAGATGATTCTCAATTTCCAATTCTTTATACATTCTAGAAAAAAAAATTTCCTTAATTTTCAATCAAATTCACAAGCATCTCAATAAATTGATTTATGAGACAATATTATGCTGGTAAAGCATCTCTTTTTATGACAGTCCCACAGATAAAGCGGCTTGTTTCTACTGAATCTACAATCATTGTGGCTATTTCAGATTGTCTTACAAATTATCAAGTAGGTTGTTAATGTTATATTATATCCAATGATAGCAACTACAAACTCACAACAGGGTGAGAATAAAGAGTTGCAAGAGCCCGTGCTTGTGTGCGACCATCACCTTCCAATTTGGGGAGAGGAAGGGAGTTACTTTCCTGCAATAACAAAATGCCATTAATTGATAAAATCTTGAACCTCATCATTTGATTTACTCCATATGAAGAGAAAGTGCAATCTCATTTCAGTTATATGGGATCATTTATGCAAGATGGCACACCTGAAGCAACACTAACTTCCGCAGAATCCCATTGACCATGTTACCAGCACCAGGCCTAAGAGCAACTTTTGCAAGTTGCACATTCTGCAGTTAAAACATAAAACAATCAAATGGGTAAACTCATTGGTATATGATTTCAACTTTCAAGAGACCATTTAGAAGATCATGATATCCAAGTATTCAAAGACCAAAGAAATGCTAAAGCCAAAATCAGACTATAGTCCAGATTCCAGAACCAACCTGACCTAAAACTTGCATATATAGAATTCCCAAACTTGAAGTTTGAGTTCCCATAAGTCAAGTATCAGGTCGTGCTATGTAGCAAAATATAAAGATTGTCATATAATTCTATGACATATGAAGTATGTGCATAGAAAGTTTTCTAGAATCATCAGTTGGCCATCCCCCCCAAAACAGACAAAATTAAAAAAAAAAAAAAAGAAAAAAAGAAAAGAAAGAAGTGCTAATTTATTTACCTCATCCACAACAGCATATGGCGGCATGTCTAGCTTGACAATTTCATAAAAACCAATTCGGAGAATCTAAGAAAGAGGGGCAAAATGTAAGAAAAATCAGGTTCCAATATATACATTAATGCAGTCCCAATGGCTAGTTAGCACTGGTGTAAAATGCAAGGGAATAACTATATTGTACTCCAAGCCTCCCCCACAAAAAAGATTGGATAAAAGGAATTGAACAAATAAGCATGCAAAAGTACCTGCAAGAGAAGAGGTTCCATGCTCCTAAATGTGTTCTCATCATGGCATAATGAACAAATTAAATGATCAAGATACCTCCTCCAACGAATGGTGCCTCCAACAATTTCTGTGACCTATATAGTGTTAAGATTGAAAGAATAAAGTAGAGAAAATTCACAAGCTCAGTAAATCAAGCAAGAATGGATTTCTTTTATGACTTATGAGTTAATTATAATTATAAGAAGTGATTTGAACAACTTCGATCAATGATGTTTACATAATACAGTTTAAACCATACAGAAAATAACTTAAATTTCTTCCAACTTTTCAGCCAGTGCCTTCAGAACAAAAATATCAAGAATTGAGACTATACAAAAGATTACCAATCTAAGATCACGATCATCCAAATCCTTGGTTCGAAATCCAAGAGTTCTTCCAACATATCCCATTTCATTTTCACCAGATCCTTTCCCCTTCTCACTCAAAAGGTCAGCAAATGCACCACCCATCTCTATTCTCATCAACCTCACTGCAGATACTATATAAACCATACAAAAATCAATATAAGCTACAAAAACTACAAAGTAAGACAAGTCCTGCAGTCCACTCCTCAGAACCAATTATTCTCACCAGCAACAAATATGAGGAATGCACAGGGTGGAATGTAGTACGAAGATAACTGATCAACTGATCCAATAAAGACACATAAGCTTCTAACAATTTAAATTGAAAGATAAGAGTAGGCATAATTACCAGCTCTATGAGGAGAAACCTCCAAATTCAATTTCTGGGTTTTGTGCAAGCGATTGAGAGGACCTGAAAAATCACACCTGTCTTTGCTATCATCCAATAAACCAAAATTTCAGAAGCACAAATGACAATAATAACACAATTAAGTCATATAAGTGTATAACAAAAACGAAAGATTCAGACAAACAGAAAATCACATTATTCCAACTAACAAGCTAAAATTTTTTCCATTTCTTGCATTTTCTAGGCAAGCAAACAAACAGCTTACGTTTCCTAGGAGAAGAAATCGACTTGCTGGGTTTGTTGGTTCCTTTGGAGAACCTGGGTGGCTTAGAAGGAGCAGCTTTGCTGGTGCGTGCTGCAGACGGTTGAAGATGGAGGGAAAGCACGGGTGCCATTTACACTGTTGACAATAGCAGAGCTGAGGGTAAAATGTAAAGATATTTAGCGGCTCCCTCCCAGACTTGTTGATTGACCGAATTACCCTTTAAAATAAAGATTATTGCTTTTTCAGAAACGTCCCCAAATTCGAACGCTTTCTTCGCAGCCGATTCCAATTTTCTATTCAACCCAACAAACTTTAACTCCCACCAGTGAGCGCTGTCGACGAACGATGAGTCCGCAGTTTTTAATATTAGAAATCCTCTAGAACTCGACCAATCCGAAGGCATTAAACCATAAAACGTCATTATTTTTTATGTGGCTATAGCCTAAAAGGCCTGCTTGTTTCATCGTTCGCACTTTTCTTTCTCTCCTTTCTCAGTCGACAACCCTCACCATAAAAAAACCCCTAGTCAACCGTATTTTAAAATCTTCTCCAAATCCTAGTTGCTCAAACAAGTTACCATCTTTTTTCAGGTACGTAATAATACTCATAGTCCACTTTTTGTTTTTTTAGTGTTATCATTATTAAAGTTCATTTCTTGAATTTTATTTTACGGTTAATTGAAGCTTGATTCTATGGGTTGGTTGATTGTAGAGAAATTTTTTTTATTGAAATTGAGAACTTTATTATTGTATAGTTGATGTTGATGTTGATATTAGGGTTCGACTTAAAACTGTTATACATGAGAGATTAATTACTGTTTAACAAATTTCACTTGAAGGGTCAGCTATATGCTCTGAATCATATTATTACTGGATTTTGAAATTGATATTGATTTATCACACTGTGTAATTGAAATCATAGAATTCAAGTGGATAGGGAAACATAGGTCAAATGCATGGTATTCTATGGAAATTTAGAATAAAAGATTTAAATGTCTTCTCTATTGTTCTAATTACTATAGAAGAACAAGTTTCTCGCACGTTCGTATGAATCAAAATCCCTAGGAAAAAAAAAATTGCTAAAATTGAACATGTTTCATTTTTTCTTAAGAAAGATTAGAAGAAAGTATTTGCATTTTTTTGGCTTCTGAATCTGTTCTGTTATGGGATTGCTCAAATTGAAGTAGTCTTTCGTGGAAAAGAAATCAATAAGGTTTTGCAAGTGCTAGATGAGCTCATGTACTTGACCAGTTGGTTTTCTGTGTCATTTTAGTTTACATTTCTTTTGAATATGATGTCCCAAAATTTTATTCTGACTGTATAGTTCTCCTGAAATTTAATTCTTCACCTGTAGCATTACTACTGCCCCACTTATGAATATAGAAGAACCTAAAAATGTTTTGTATGGGACTTCTATAAGGTGACTTTGTGGCCTATATCAGTAGCAATATTCATAGTATTGCAGATTTTGAAATTTTATTGATGTATTTGATTGCATCAGATAAAATTTATCATATGCTTTTGGATTGCAGATAATACTTCGCATTGAAGAGTATGGACATTGATGTTGATCACTATAGTGTTTTAGGCCTACCTTCTGGGGAGGAGGGGGCTAAGCTTACAGAAAAAGAAATATCAAAAGCATACAAATTAAAGGCTTTAGAGTTGCATCCAGATAAGAGGCGAGATGACCCAAATGCCCATGCCAACTTCCAAAAGCTCAAGACATCATACGAGATTCTCAAGGATGAGAAAGCCCGCAAATTGTTTGATGATCTCCTCCGAGTTAAGCGTGAGCGGTATGTTCGTGCATCCCAAAAGGATGCCAAGCGACAAAAGATGGTTTCTGATCTTGAAGAGAGAGAGCGTGCAGCCTTTGCGCCAGACCCTGCTGCCAAGGCTCGGGAAGAAGAGGATAGAATTGCTAGGAAGCTTAAAGAAGAGATCGCAAGAATAAGAGCAATGCATGCTAATAAAGGAGCACCTGCAGCATCAGAACCAAAGAGAGAAATCGTTAGAGGAATGAAGGAGAGTGCGAGTAATACAGATACGGAGAAGTTGCTTAAGGTTTCTTGGGAAAAAGGTGGTGAGGACTATAGTTCGAAAAGGTTGAAAGAATTGTTTTCAAAGTTTGGTGAGGTCGAAGATGTTGTGATCAGTAGTTCCAAGAAAAAACGTTCTGCACTCGTTCAAATGGTGACTAAAGAAGCAGCTGTGAGTATATTAGTCATATTGCTAAAATATTATTTTTTTATCTTTGCGTTTTTTTTTATCTGCAATTTTATGACCTCTCTAATTACTGGGTGGATTTTGTTTGTTGTTAGGTTGCTGCTACAGGAAGTGTGTCTGGCAGTCTTTCTAATCCTCTTCTAGTTTTACCTGTTAAACCAACTATTGCAACTGAATTTTCAGGTGTTCAGCAGTCCATGGAATCTACTCGCCTGAATAATTTGGTGGGCACAGGTTATAAGGCATATGAAGATTCTGTCTTAGAGAAACTCCAAAGGGTTAGATCTACTCGCCTTGTTTCTTGCTAGGATCCTTTTTTGTTTATTGCTAGATATTTGCTTTTGACATCTAATCCGTTCTACTTCAGGGTGTATAAATTTATCTAATTCTTAAAAAAAGGGATTTTTACATGCTGAACTATATGCCTTAGCTGTTGTTACAAGTTGAACTATATTTTAAAATGTTGCAATGTCAACCATGAACTTTATAAACTATAGCAATTGATAACTTCGTTTCTTTTCTAAAATTTTCATTTATTTCCCCATGTAATATAAAAAATAAGAGAATAAAATGATTCTCTTATTATATTGGAAATGTCCATGTGTTCAATTTTTACAAATGACAATAAATTATGAAAGAATCACAGATTAAAGCACTAGCTACCATCTTTTGGAATTGGATGATGCCTTTGGCAAGATTTAAAGCACTAGAATTTTATTCTTAGATTTCATATATGGTAAATACAAATTACTGTAATACTGTTGTTAATTTGTTCATACAAGAAATGCCTGCAACTTATCCAATGATAGTGAGGAATAGCAGCTTCTGAGCATTATGTGATGGCTTGTACCCACAGTTGCAGTTCAATTTAGGTATGATTCAGCAAGTCAATCAATGCATCTGTGTTAACACAAGATAGCAGCATTCTGTAGTGATGTAAGATTGGCAATTGGGCTTCATGTAAAAATTATTTAAAAAATACTTTAGTGTGAATGAGTGGTTTGATTCAAGTTGATGAATAGAAAGAAAAGAACAATAAGGTAGGGATTTCAGGATGGTGAGAAAAAACTAATCCTTGTCAACTTGTATTTTAGGCTGGGGATGGGCTCAAGATTTCTTTACCTAAATTTTACTGACTGGCACAAAACTGCTAAGCTATATTTTAGGTGATTTATGTTCCCTATTTTATGGGTGTTCCAACTTATTGTTGTTGGTGGAAGTGTTGAAGATCAAGTGGTTCCTAAGCTCACAAGGGAAGTCACGCCATGGGTGCTAAATTTTCTCTGTAATTTGTTGGTGTGTTATTAAGCTTGGGCCATATATGGATAAAATGTGTAATATTATACATTTTCAAAGTTAACATTGTGATTTGACACTTGATGTGTCTAGGAGCCCGATTGTTTGCATCTTTATTATAATGACTTGACATAACTTGCAAAATGAGATGCTCACTTCCTGGAATCAACTTGATACATAATGTGCTAGAAAGAGTAACATGTGGTAATCAAGTGTCGCTTAATTATTTGACCCTGATATGATACATATGCAGACAAGATATGACATTTTTATGGCATATTGTTTGTTGATGTTGTTAGCATTGAGAGTTGTTGTTGACACTTGTTTTGGATTCTATTTACATTGGTACTAAAGTTCGACCTGATGAAGTTAGATTAGTCATTCTTTTTGGCAAAATGAAGATAGATTGTCAATTTTGTGGCACCAGACAAGTACTCTTCAGAATGTTGTCCATGTGTGACACAACTATGCAAACTAATATCTTGCCATGCTTTAATTAACTAATTATTTGGTTTGCCCTTTGTTTCTTTAAAATTTCCTTCTTCCTAACAACATATCTCTGCTTTTAAACAGGCTGCAGCAGCAAAAACCCAAAAATGAGATGGGAAAGTATTTTGAACAATTCCAATTATATTTCATCCAAGTGATATGTAAAGGTAATTAAAGAATGATGTGTTCCATTATCAGCCGACTTTCTCACTATTTTTGCATAAGCTTGGTTTTGTACTTTTGCATTTTGGTTGCTGGACTAACCCTACATGACAAGTGGGTACAGGTCTCTTATTTTAGGACTTAAATAGAAACCCTTAATTACTTGGCTGATATAATTGGGTCTTGCTGTTGAATTTGTGGGCAGATTTTTCAATCAACTTCCAGAGGAAGGCCCTGTTGAAGTTTTCCAACTCTTTACAAGATCCGAATTGATTATAAATCTGTTTCATATTGGCATAAATCATTAACAAGTTTAGTTGACATTGGAGGATTGAGCTAGTATTGCTTGAGGGACTATAAAACTATGAGCTTCTTTTACTGAGGGGAGGAAAACCTCTACTTTGTTACTTTCTTACAGACATTTGAAATACCCATATATTACTATAATATTTGATAATTTTAATGAATATATAAACAGATGATGGAAATTAGAGCTTATTTTTTGCATGTTGTTCAACTGAATATCACAATGTCCTTTTTTCAGCTATTAACCGCAACCTACAGGAAAAATCTATTACTTTTCTACTTTGTTAAATCTAAAAAATGATTTCATTTTGGATTGCACCTGAACTAATCATTTTGTTTCTTTCTTGAGTTGTAATAATATTTATTGCCCCTCACCCCAATATCTAGTATTCCAATGGTATAACGTATCAAAAATATTTGAAATACAGAAAAAGAAAAGCAGAAGGAAACTTTTTTTTTTTTTAGCAGGAAAGATGTGATCAAATCCCATTAACATCAATTTCAAAGTTCTATAAAATAAAAAATAAAAAACTATTTTTTCTGTTGTTTCTTTTGACAAATCAAAAAATGAGGTTAGAATAAAGTAGCTTTCAATTGAAAGAAAATACCATTTACATTAAGATAATCAGACCTTCAGCCCCTCCTTTTGTTCCCATTTTCTTGACAGATAGCAATTTTTTTTTTTTTTTTTTAATTCGAGATTTCATAATTTTGAACACGATTTAAGTATTTTTAAATGAAAAAAACTCGTTAATAATTAATCTATTTTTAATAAGCTTTTACATGAGGAGCTTGTGAAAGATAAAATATATTTTTGAGCTCTTGAATATTTAGAATAATGAATAAAAAAATACATTTTTGAATTTGAATTATTAAAATTTTTACTAGAAAATTAAAATTTGTTAGATATATATTATTTGCTTATTTGTTTAGGTCCAAATCCAATGCTTAGATTCCTAGTATGCAAGTTGGAATCCTAAGCATGTGAGGAGTTTAATGTTTAATTGGAGAGAAAGTAAGCAATCACCTACTTTAAATGCTTACCCTTTTTCTCTTCCTCTCAACTTTTCCAGTTTCCACCAATTCTACAGAGAAAAGATAATTATAATAATAATCATATATTAATTTTTTTCAAAGAATCTGTTATTCTTTACCATTTTATTCCATTCAATTTATATATTCAGACTAGAGACTTAAGAAAGCATGCAATATCTTAGGGGCTAACAACATACCCACTTTAGTAGTACTGTAAACTTTTATACAATTGGAAACATATAAAACTATAGCATCAGCCAATCGACTTACCTTATTTTTTTTATTTTTTATTTTTTTTTTGCATTTGATTTCAATACAGAGTTCGAACTCAAAATTGTGAGATTTTGAAAACAACTTATGTATCATTCATTAGTAATTTAACCATTTTTTAGTTTGAACTAAAATATCAACCATTAAGTTAATCAGTCATGAACAAAGGTTATAATAACATCTTTCAAATTCATTATCAAATTATTTAAGGACTTGTTTGAATTAAAAATATTTAAAATCAATGAATTTAATATAATTTATAAAATTAGAAATTATGAATTGTGAAATGAATGAAATTAATAAATTTTATTATTTTGTAGGACAAATAGAATCTTTGAATTTGTTATTATATTTTTTCATATTTATATTTGATTAAATAATTTAATTTTTATGAATTTTAAAGATAAATTACTAACTTATTCTCAATTATAATTCATTTCTACCATCTTAAAAACCAAGTTTATATCCCTTGATAAGCCCAATGACGTGGATCATTAAGTGCAAAAGGAAAAAACAATTTGTTTTAGGTAAGAAATTAATTTTAGCTCAGTTTATAGTGTTTGATAAATATCAAAATTAATAAAATCAATTATCTGGATAGCCAAAATTCAACTATTTGGATAAATTAAAAATTGAAACTTTTCAAGATAGTTGAATTTTAAATTAAACGCGTAGCTAATTTTAAAAAATTAGTAGACAAAAATACTCTTAAGAGATTATAAGCACTTTTTAGATTATATTTTACCAAACATAAACATACAATTAATTATTTTTAAAAATATCATTTTTAAAAAAATAAATTTTCTACATATGAAAAGTTATTTTCATAAGCTGTGTCAAATTAAGCCTAAATCAATAACGTGGGTTGAATAAATTTTTGTATATGTAGGTTGAATAAATTTTTGTATATGTTATATCCACGCCATTGATTTTATTCTCTGTCATTAGTTTTGTTCCACCAACATCATGGATCATTAAACCAACGATGTGGATTGTTCAAGTAATCCATGTCATTGGATTAAACTAACGATATAGGTTTAAAATGGTTTTTATAATTAAGGTAGAGGATAATTTTGAAATAATAAAATAAATTATGAAATTTTCAGGCAGATTTTATCAAATTTCATTTTGGAGGTCGGATTTTAAAACCCTCCATTTTAATAAAATTTGAAATATGATGAATTTCATAAATTTAGAATTTTGTTTCAATATTTTTTATACTAAATAATAAATTTATACAAAATCCGTGGATTTTTTACATTCCCTCGCCCTAATTTCCTCATACCAAACAGGCCTAATAACACTTCATTTTCCATATCCTTCCATTAAAGACTAAAAATAAAATTGCAGAGTTGAAGGTTCAAGCGATAAGTAAACTTGTGATGTTAAGACATTAAACTAAGAGGAAAAAAGTAGAGAATAGTCAAGGACAAAGAAATAAGATACAAGGAAATGAAAATCACACTATATAAGATGTTTTGCTATCATGTAGAATTAATTTTTAAAATTAGTGTTTAGAAGATAGGCTTTGCTAGAGTACTTCTGTAATATCATACCATAATATATTTTAGTTTTAAAAAATATTTTTTTATTATTAGATATTTAAGTTACAAATAAACTTAATCAATGAATCATATTAATTACTTAAAAATTTAAGAGTTAAGATATTTTTTTATATGACTCCATAATATTTATACTTTTTTATATAATTGTATAGTATTTAAATTTATTAAATCTGACTAATCTATACTCAAATTTAGAGAAATTCAATTCTTTCAAATATATATATATATATATATATATATAATAACATTGAAAATGATAAATTAATTTTAAATTTATTATTCAGATAAATATAATTTATCACTGATAAATTAATTTTAAATTTATTATTTAAATAAATATATATTTATCATTAAATTATATATGAATATGTTAATGGTTAATATATTAAGAGTACGGCATCAAGTAAATAATATTTTTTATTGTTCATCTGAAATTTTTTATTTCTGTTTTTTTTTTTTCATTTTTAAAATTATTAGTGATGCAAGAGTCAATTGTATTGGTCCAACAATTGTCAATTGCAGGGGAAGGCGGTGGCTACGGAATAAAGTTGGTAAGCACCAATGCTCTTTTCTTTTCTTCACTACCAAGAAAGTTCTAACAAATCACATGCTTCCTTCTAACAATTGTTACCCCGTCCCCTGTGTAAAGGATGGATTTTTTTTCTTTTGTTTTTTTTTTTTTTTTTTTTTGAAGCACACTCTCATATTTAAATGTTTAAAAAGTAAAAAAATTATATTAATTATTAAAATTAAATAATATTATTTTTAAAAAATTAAAATAATAATATTAAAAGTTATTATTGATTTTTTTATTCATTCACTGCAGAAAAAAAATAAATGAAAATACTATAATTAAAATCTTATTATTTTTTTTTGTCCTTAAAATTTTTAAATAAAATATATTTTTAAAAATATATATATTTCTAATTTTCAAGTAAAATATGTTAAAATTTATGACATGGCAAGTTAGTTGAGAATTTTCACTTTCAAACAAGAAAATGAGAAGTCGATTATTTTATCCTTTTTAATTTATTCCATAATAAAGCGGTAAATTATTTTATCTTTTAGTATTAGGAATGAAAAAATTGATTTTGAATTAATTATTTATAAAAATATATATTAATCGTTAGATAATATATCCATGATGATTATAATGAGGATAAACATAACAAAGATTCCTTTTGCAAGGAAAGGAAAAAAAAAAAAACTACAACTTAACATCCCTACAACAATATTTCTGATGAATTCATTTTTAAATGTATAAATTAATTTAGCCTAATAATAGAATAAAATTATTTTAAAAGTAAATATTATTATTTGATTATTCCTCCTCAATATTAAAAATATATAATCAAGATTAGCAATTATAAATATATTGACACAATAATATAAATCTGATATAATAGAAAATTTATCGAGTAAAAAATAAATAAAATCGTTTTCAACAAGATATATATCGATATATATAATAAAAGTTGAGTTTCAAAGTTGTTTAAAATTTTTTTATTTGTCAAATAATTTTAAAAAGTTAAATTTATATAAAATCATCTTATCAATTTTTTTATATGTTTTAATTAAAATTTATATAGATCAATAAAAAATAAAATAATAATAATAATTTATATATTAAAATATTTTAAAAAATAAAAAATATATAATTAAAATCTATGACTAGTTAAATGATAAATATTCGATCATTAAATTAAAATCCAAGCGGTGATTAAAAAAAATTATTACTAAACAAATTAACCATTGAGATTATATTTTTGTTAATGAATAATGAAATTACTCCAATTAATAATTGTCTAAATACATCTTAGAATAAGGATTTGCAATCTTAATAATATTGAAATAATAAAACACAAAGATTAACTAAAGAAAGCTGTGATTTGCCCCTTCAATTTTAATAACAAAAAAATATTAAAATACAAAATTCTTCTAAAAAAACAATTATATCTAAATTTTAAAAATAGATTATTTTATTTTAAATTTAAATTTAAATTTAAATTATACATATAAAATAAATATATATATAAGCATCATAATATATTGAAAAGAAATTATAAGGAAATATCCCAAAATGATATTATATATAATGTTTTTTGAAAAAATGATATTTTTTTTTCATAATTTTAAACCTCACTTATTATATTTGCTATTGGGTTATATTTGACAAATCATACAAATATCCTTTCTCATTCTCCAAAGAAAATAAATTATAATTAATTTTTAATTAATCAAATTTAACTGTTAATTAGTTAAAATTAATTTTTAATTAATCAAAATCAAGTCAGATTTTAAATACAAATTATAATTAATCATTAATTAATTGAAATTAACTCTTAATTAGTCGAAATTAATCAAAATTAAATTAGATTTCAAAATAAATCATAATTATTCAAAATAAGTCAAAATTAAATATTAATTAGTTAAAATTAATTTTAAATTAATTAAAATCAAGTCAGATTTCTAAATAAGTCATAATTAATCTAAAATAATTCAAAATTAAATTTTAATTAGTAGAAATTAATCTTAAATTAATAAAAACCAAGTCACATTTCAAAATAAGTCACAATAATCCAAAATAATTCTAAATTAATACTAAATTAATCAAAATCAAGTCAGATTTCAGGCAAATATATTAAAATAATATTTCAAAATATAATATTAGTAGAAATTTAATTAAAATAAATTAAATTTATTATAAAATATGTACAAAATACATGCAAACATATTCAAACTCAACAATAAGTTTAAACTCTAAAATTAGTCTAATTTTTTAAGTTTATGACTAATTTTCTATTAATTTCAACTAATTTTCTATTATTTTCGACTAATTTTCTACTAATTTATTCTTTTATACTATATTTGATTAGTGGAAATATATTTGAAATTTAGTCGCAATGTGTTTAAATTATTTAAATCATGGACAATTGAATTAAATTACAAAAATTAAAAGTAAAAGAGAATATTATTGCGAACATAATAACATTTTTTATTATTATAAAGTAAAATATTATATGAAATGATAAATTGTACAAAGATAGAAATTATATGATATGATAAACTGTCCTAAGATAAAGTACATACTAAAAGCTGGTAATGAATATGAAGATACTTATGAGGATACTCTTACTGTCAGACATTAACAAACAGACAAACTTCGTGTTGAATAACGAAAAACAAGAGAAACAAAAAGAAATATTATCCTTCACTGTTACATGAGTAACACAGAGATAATTTTTTTTTGTGAATAGTTACATGGTCTTTTTAATATAAACTGAGGAAACAAGATCTCCATAGATTGTAATAACATCAACGTATATTCAATTTCGCGAGAAAGTAAATGTAACACCTGTCATTTTTATATGTAAATATACATATATGTGTGTACATCTTAAACGAAATTGGTCTAATCCATTAATCTTGCAGTAAGTCTAAATTGTTTATTTATTTTGAGAATGTTAGATAATGAGCGAGTCAAAAGAGTGAACATGAAAGATGTTCCTTTGTGTAATATAGATTGATGGTTGTAAAATATCAAAGAGATTAGAGAATTGTAACTCAAGAGAGATCAAATTGAATCAGACCTGTTCGGACCGTACTTGGAGAGTAAAGTCAGGATGAAATGTAGAAATTCACCATAAATTATGTAGATTTCCTTTTGATTTGGATTCTTGATATGTTAAAACTCTGAGTGTCTATTTTAAGTGGCAAAAAGAATCAAGGAGTTTAGATATCTGTAGCTAAATTGCGAACTGATTTAGTATGAGTGGATGAGGAATGTTTCCAGCTTAACAGTATATGGAAGTTTGCAAGCCGGCATTGCGAAGTGGCATTGCAAGCTAGGAAATTGCGAAGTGACATTTGCGAGTTAGAGCTGGCGAAGAGAAAAAAAAATGGTGAAGTGAAAATTTACTGAGACAGTAGCCTATTTAAGGAGAGACAATAACTTTTTTTTTTCACGATAACCTATTCTTCTTCTTTTCTTTTCTTCTTCGTTTTTCTTTTCTCCATAGAAGACCGAAGCACCATCTTCCATTTTCTTCTTCAATTTTCTTTATTTCTTTATCAAATTACTGAGAAAAATTCATAGAAATCTTAAGTATTAGCTTAGCTCACCTCATTTCCATCATCAATTGGTAGAAAGGAGCTAAGGATTTCAAGGGATATTGAATTGTAGATTTCAGCCTTTTTCAACCCACTTGAGGTAAGAGTTTATTTGTTGGGTTTAATTGATTAATTAGATGTTATTTAGGTTGAAATAGATGGGTTTAGTGTTAATTTACTTAGATTGATACTAATTTGTGGAAATCCCTAAATTTGATGGTTGATGTGAAGTTGTAGGATATGACTTGATGAATTAGTGTTAGATTTTATTAATTGATGTTATAATTAGTTAATTTGATGTGAATGGATAACTAATTGATAAATTAATTGATGTAGAATTGGAGATTTGACAAAGGTGAATTATAAAGTGACCTAATTGGCATATTTGAAAAAAATTTGATGGAATTAGCTTGTGCAAAAGTGACTGGAAGCATTAGGTGAGTTCTACATGCATCATTTAACATGCCTATAGTATTAAATTATTGAATGGAAACCTATGGCACAATCACCTTAATGGGCGAATCCTACTTTACTATTCATTGCCCTGATTTTTCTTGATTTTGCCTTGAATTTCCTTGCCAATTTAATTATATTTGATGATTGTTTAATTATACTTCTTAATGCCTAGCTCATTTGCCATGAGTCTATTGGTTTTATTCCATAGGCCTACCATTTGAATGCAATTGTCTCCAGCGACGTTGGCATGCCAATTGACCTACCATTTTGACCACCGAACCAACTTTTAATTTATGACTTTCCTTAATGCTAAACCCTTAATTATTGATTGTACACTGTATATGGCATGACCATTGATTATATTGAATATTGTATTGATTGATACCGAACTGATTGTTATTGGATTGACTGTTATCTGGATGCCATTGTTGCTTATGATATTCCTCGTTATTGACCCTGATATGATTTGGCAGAACTACCGATTCTACAGGGTAGTGAAGAAATACTGTCGACCTTGTACACATTGTATTATTGGTACCCTAGCTAGGAGGGGTCATGGTCCTGGCCATAGGGATTGATCAGCCTTATACTTATTGATCCTGATATGGATATACTAGAGACCTACATGGTTCATACTGATTGACTGGAGATTGTATGATTTCTTTTAATACAATCCATCCCATTATCTATCTTTCCATATAATACCGAGCCTATGTGTTATTCTTGGGCTATACTGTGCATTAACATTGATACTATATACTGATGTCCTATTAACTGATACCATTATTATTTGATATCTATTGTTTATTGCGATGCATGTAAATTCACTGAGTATCATATATACTCATTCTTTATTTGTTTACCCATTTTAGGAGAAGAGTAGGGTTGCAGAATCCAGTCTTCTATTTCTCTGAGGATTCTGCTACAGACTTTTTGATGTATATATATATATATATATATATATATATATATATATATATATATTTCTGGATTACTGTATTTTATTATTTTTTGTGTTCATTATCTAACTGCTCCATGAGTATGTACAGGTTAGCTAAGAAATGAACATGTATATGATGATGATATTATTATATTGGTGATATTATATGATGATGCATGATATAATATTGTGATAATTGATGATTACAACCAATTACAGAATGAATAACAGGATATCATAATGAATGGTAACTGTAACAACTGAATGATACATTGAGATTGATAGACTGTGTAATGGTACTAGGTTCTATAGGTGCCGGTCGCTATTGGTATCTTCCGTGCCCTAGGATCGTCGTGGCTCGGGAAACTGGGTCGTGATAGTAAATATCAAAATTAGTTTCACATGATATTTTTTAGTATTGCTCAATAGATGAGAATGATTTGTCGCGTTAGAGGTTATTAGCATAAAGAAGACTTCAAAAAGATAAAGTATAAAGGAAAGAGATGAGTTATTTATAATCTCAAAATCATTTAATAGTTATTCATTACAATTATTATTCATTAATTTTCAAAAGTAAAATGTGACAATTTCGAATATAACGGGTTCAAAATATATGGCAATTTAAGGCCACTAATTAATAAGATTGTTAACAGTTATTTTTGCCATAAATGAGGAAATTTGTCCTTGAAAATCCGGAAAAAAGCAATTAGTCACATTTTCAACTGATTTCGACTAATTTGAAACTGACATCGACTAATTTTCAATTTTGTAATTTAGGTTAGATTAGTCAAAAAATATTCAGACTCAATTTATAGTCCCACATTTAAGAATTTAAAACTAATTTTGATTAATTTTAGACTTATTCAACTAATTTTTACTACTTTTCAACTAATTTCGACTTTGTACTTTAGGTCAATTGAGTCGAAATTAATCGAAAAGTAGTAAAAAAACATTCAGAATCAATTCAAAGTCTCGAAACATCTAATTTCAAAATTTTAAAATGATTTCAACTAAATAATTTTAAAAGTAAAACATTTGATAACTTTAAATCAAATATTTTTAAAAACAAAACATAAACAAAAGCTTGCGGATTAAATGAACGAGAATGAGTAAGATTTCAATTAGAGAGAAAAACAAATTAGGTATTTACATTTTCAAAGATAAATATGAATTTCGAGCACTCTCTAAGAGTCCATAAAGGAAAGGACACAAAAAGATACGGAGAGTCAAAATTATCCTATGAAAATAAAGTTGTCCTTATATACAAAAAAAAAATAAGTGTTAAAATTATAAACTTTTGAAGAATGATATTATTTTTGCAAAAAATATAATACATAATATTAATTTGTGATATTTTCTGTAATAAAATCGTTATAGCGATCATCAGTTTAGACAAAATATTTAATTTTAATTCTGAATAAATTAATATAATTAGAAATATTTTTAAAATTAAAGTAAAATAATTTATTTTAGAAAAATTATATTTTCTCAAAAAACAGTTAAGTTAATTTTTTTTTTGGACATTAGATATAAATATATATATATACAAGGAAAAACCACTAAATTGGTTTAGCCTTCCAAACACCTCTCACTTTCCCGTGCTGGGTTTTGTCTTGCTTTTTATCCGATATAAATACAACTCTCTCTTATAGCTTTCTTCTCAGTTAGAATTCTTCTCACTTCTCTCTAAAACCTCTATTTTATCTCTCTCTCTCTATACATACACATATCGATCTCAAAGAAAACCCCTAATTTTCGATCGCAAAATCAAGGCTTTTCCACAGTAATTTATAAATTCTCTTCCTTTTTTTTTAAAAAATTTTATTTCATGTGATAGCTTTATTGAAGGGATCCGATCATTGTGAATAGTGAATAAAAAACCCTATTTTTTTTTTATTTCAAATTTGATTTTACTTTCTAATTTTTACTAATTTATCCTTTTTTTTTTCTTCTTGTATCGGTTGATTATTGATTTTAGAGGATTTGATCGATTGTATCGATTGTTGCTGCTCCGTTTTATTTTGTGCTTGCGATGCTCTTTGATTCGAGATGAAGCTCAAACGCCGGAGGTCTTTAGAAGTGGTCAGTGTTTTTTATCTATACTATGTCCATCTGTTGTTTTTTAGTGCTTCTATTGAGCTGTGCAATGTTTTAACCCTTCTTTGTTTGAAGGGTTTGTGCTAACTTTGGTCTAAATGATTTTGAAGTGGTTTGATAATAATTTAAAATGATGTAAAGTTTGTATTTTTTATTAATTGTATTCTGTTCTATTAGTTTTTTTCAATGCACTTTTTAAGATAGTCTTGTTTTGAGGATTGGATTGAATTGGATAGCTGAATTATGTCAGTTCTTTTTTGTTAATGGCTATGAATCAGTGCCTCTTAGTTGTGATTGCTATAGTGGACTAATATGGAAGAGTGCTATGTCCAATGCTGTGAAATGTGATTTTGCTTTTAAAGTGTAGGGCTTTATTTTATTTTTCCTGAAGAATGCTTCTTTCATGGTAATGTGCTTTATAAGTTTAAATCCCAAGAGTTTTTCTTTGACGGAATTGTACCTTCTCTGGCAGTTTATGAGCGCATATATGTATGTATGTATACATGTGTATCTGTTTGTGAATGGTTGAAACGCAGCTGTACATAGTCATGGCTTGTACTGATAAATATGGTACAGATCATGCTTTAATGTGCTCAAGCTTGTATATTGTAGTTCCATTAGTCATCTTTGTTTTCTTTTCTGATTAGTTTCTTGACTTGGAAAAATTGTTTTTCAGTGGCAGTTTGTATAAATGTCGATTGAGTTTGAGGATAGCTGTCAATTTGTGACATTTTAATTATCATTATCGAAAACTGATTTGGAACCTTGTGTAAATTTGAATACAGGATTGGTGTTAAGTTATATGGATTGTTTTATCTTTGGGTAACCCAATATTTTTCGTTAAAATGATTATAAGCTGGATTTGATCCCACTCTTCTGCGTCTCATCAATATTTTAAAATATACCTGCTCAGAGAATTTTTGTCTGCAAAAGGAAAATTATTTATTTATTTATTTTTGTTTAGAACGTTTGTGCAGAGGTGGGTGATAATATCTAAATAGGATAGTTGGAGCACTTGTATAACTTTTAAATTGTGCTTCTTTTAGCATCCGACTAACTAATTCTTCTTAATCTACACTATTACATAACCAATCTAATAATTCCTTATCTTTTTATTTTCAGAACTTATAAAATGAATAAGATTTTGGAAGTGCTGGATGTTTTATGTCCTTTATCAATTGACTCTCGATTTCATTTATTTATTTTTCCTTTAAATTTGATTTGGCAAGATCTTTGTTTCCTATGTGCTATAACCACTTTTTTTCTCTGTGATTTGCATCAGCCTCCCAAAATTAAATCCTTCATCAATAGTGTTACTACTACTCCGCTTGAGAATATAGAAGAACCCCTAAAATGTTTTGTCTGGGAGTTCGATAAGGTGACTTTCGTAGCCTTATCTATTAAAAAGTCATCCTTAATGATCTGTTTTATTTACACTTATTTTGTGTTCGTGCAGGGTGATTTTCATCATTGGGTTGATCTTTTTAACCATTTTGATTCATTTTTTGAGAAGTACATAAAACCAAGAAAAGATTTGCAGGTTGAGGATAACTTTTTGGAATCTGATCCTTCCTTCCCAAGGGAAGCTGTTTTACAGATTCTCCGTGTTATCAGAATAATTTTGGAGAATTGCACGAATAAGCATTTTTACAGTTCTTATGAGGTATGTTCTTTACCTATTAGGGATACTTGCTCTGCATTTCACACTCCATCGATGGTTATCCAATTTTTAATACTTAACCTTTAGTGTTCATGTGATGTCTTGTGTTCTGTACGTTGATGATCTTATTTCAAGAACCTTTATCAAGCATTTCTAAGCTCTTCCTTTTTACCCTTTTTCTGCTTCCTATTCCTTACAAGTTTGGCTTCCTTCTCTTTGTGGTGTTGCAGCAGCATCTTTCTTTTCTTCTTGCTTCCACTGATGCAGATGTGATAGAGGCTTGCTTGCAGACTTTGGCTGCTTTTCTAAAGAAAACTATTGGAAAATATTCCATTCGAGATACTTTTCTGAATGCGAAGCTATTTTCTCTTGCGCAAGGCTGGGGTGGAAAAGAAGAGGGTCTTGGATTGATTTCATGTACTGTGCAAAATGGTTGTGACCCTGTTGCTTATGAGTTAGGTTGCACACTCCATTTTGAGTTCTATGCACTGGTGGATGAGTCATCAAGTGAGAACCATGCCAAGCAAGAGTCAAACCAAGGTCTACAAATTATTCATTTACCCAATGTCAATACTCGTCCAGAAACAGATCTAGAGCTTTTGAATAAGTTGGTTGCAGAGTATAAAGTACCTCCCAGTTTAAGATTCTCGCTACTGACAAGATTGCGTTTTGCAAGGGCTTTTGGCTCTTTAGCATCTCGACAACAGTATACTTGCATTCGACTGTATGCCTTCATTGTTCTTGTTCAAGCAAGCAGTGATGCTGATGATCTAGTTTCTTTCTTTAACTCAGAGCCAGAGTTTGTCAATGAATTGGTTTCACTTCTGAGTTATGAAGATGCAATTCCTGAGAAAATTCGTATCCTATGTCTCCTATCATTGGTTGCTCTTTCTCAAGATCGGTCCCGTCAACCAACTGTTTTGGCTGCTGTTACATCTGGTGGGCATCGTGGCATCCTATCTAGCCTCATGCAGAAAGCTATTGATTCTGTTGTCAGTGGTTCATCAAAGTGGTCTGTTGTTTTTGCTGAGGCTTTACTATCTCTTGTCACTGTTTTGGTCTCATCATCATCGGGTTGCTCAGCCATGCGAGAGGCAGGGTTTATCCCTACCCTTCTACCTCTCCTTAAGGATACAGATCCCCAGCACTTGCATTTGGTTGGCACAGCAGTGCATATTCTAGAAACTTTCATGGATTTCAGCAATCCAGCTGCTGCATTGTTCAGAGAGTTGGGTGGTTTAGATGATACCATCTCTCGCCTGAAGGTAGAAGTGTCATCTGTGGAAAATGGTCCAAAGCAACAAGTTGATGATTCTGATTCTAGGGGGAAAAGCTTGCAAACAGTTTCAGGTGCTTCCTCTGAGCTAGATAATATGCACCCTCTATATTCTGAGGCACTGGTTTCATATCACCGGCGGTTACTGATGAAAGCTCTGTTACGTGCTATATCCCTTGGAACATATGCCCCTGGTAACACTTCTCGTATCTATGGTTCTGAGGAGAGTTTGTTGCCGCAATGCTTATGCATAATCTTTAGAAGAGCAAAAGATTTTGGTGGTGGGGTGTTTTCACTTGCAGCAACTGTCATGAATGATCTAATTCACAAGGACCCTACATGTTTTCCTGTATTAGATGCTGCCGGTCTTCCTTCTGCTTTCCTAGATGCTATAATGGATGGTGTACTCTGCTCTGCAGAAGCTCTAATGTGCATACCTCAGTGTTTGGATGCCTTGTGCCTAAACAATAATGGTCTTCAGGCTGTAACAGATTGTAACGCATTGAGGTGCTTTGTGAAAATATTTACATCTAGAACATATTTGCGTGCCCTTGCTGGTGAGACACCAGGGTCCTTGTCTACTGGACTGGATGAACTAATGCGCCATGCTTCCTCACTGCGTGGACCTGGAGTGGATATGGTTATTGAAATCCTGAATGCCATTTCAAAAATTGGGTCTGGAGTGGATGCCTCTTGCTCATCCTCAGATCCTCCATGCTGCTCTACTCCTGTTCCAATGGAAACTGATGCTGAAGAAAGGTGTTCAGTTCCCTCGGATGATAGGGGATCTACCAGGATTGATAGTTCAGAGCATGCAACTGAGCTGTCTTCTGATGCTTCAGTAGTGAATATTGAGTCATTCCTTCCTGACTGTGTAAGCAATATTGCTCGTCTTCTAGAAACAATTCTTCAGAATGCTGACACATGTCGTATATTTATTGAGAAGAAGGGGATTGATGCTGTTCTGCAATTATTTAACTTGCCTCTAATGCCCCTTTCAGCATCAATTGGCCAGAGTATCTCTATTGCCTTTAAGAACTTCTCCCAACAGCATTCAGTCTCTCTGGCTCGGGCAGTATGCTCATTCTTGAGAGAGCATCTGAAATCCACTGATGAACTTTTAGTTTCAGTTGGAGGAACTCAACTTGCTGCGGTTGAATCAGCAAACCAAACAAAGGTTCTGAAATATCTTTCCAGCCTTGAGGGTATATTATCTCTCTCCAATTTTCTGTTGAAGGGTTCTACTACTGTTGTCTCTGAATTGGGCACTGCAGATGCTGATGTTCTGAAAGATCTTGGGAGGACATACCGGGAGATAATCTGGCAAATTTCTTTATGTAATGACTCTAAAGTGGATGAGAAGGGACATACAGATCAAGAAACTGAAAGTGCAGATGCATCTTCCTCTAATGTTGTTGGAAGAGATAGTGATGATGATGCAAATATTCCTGTTGTGAGATATATGAATCCAGTTTCTGTGAGGGGTGGTTCTCAGTCCCTGTGGGGTGGGGAGCGTGAATTTCTTTCAGTTCTTCGTGCAGGAGAAGGATTACACCGGCGTAGTCGACATGGGTTGGCACGTATACGTGGTGGAAGGACTGGTCGACACTTGGATGCTTTAAACATTGATTCAGAAGTTCCACCAAATGCACCGGAGCCATCATCACAGGATGTGAAAAAGGTAAGTCCAGATGTTCTTGTCGCAGAAATCCTGAACAAGCTGGCTTCCACGATGCGCTCTTTCTTCACAGCTCTTGTGAAAGGATTTACATCACCAAATCGTCGCAGAGCTGATGTAGGATCATTGAGTTCAGCCTCAAAAACCCTAGGAACTGCCTTAGCAAAATTATTTCTTGAAGCTCTCAGTTTCTCTGGGTATTCTACTTCTGGGCTTGATATGTCGCTATCAGTGAAATGTCGATATCTTGGAAAGACTGTGGATGATATGGCAGCTCTGACATTTGACAGTAGGCGTCGAACTTGCTACACAGCAATGGTTAACAATTTTTATGTACAAGGAACCTTTAGGGAGCTGCTCACTACATTTGAAGCCACAAGTCAATTGTTGTGGACTCTGCCTTACCCTTTTCCAACACCTACACCTGATCATGAGAAGGCAGGCGAAGGAAATAAATTCTCCCACAGTACATGGCTGCTTGACACATTACAAAGCTATTGCCGCTTGCTTGAGTATTTTGTCAACTCCTCTTTACTCTTATCTCAAACCTCAGCATCCCAGGCCCAGTTGCTTGTTCAGCCAGTTGCAGTTGGTTTGTCAATTGGTCTCTTCCCTGTTCCAAGGGATCCTGAAGTCTTTGTTCGCATGTTGCAATCTCAGGTTCTGGATGTCATACTGCCTGTCTGGAACCATCCCCTGTTTCCAAATTGTAGTCCAGGATTTATTGCTTCTATTGTTTCAGTTGTTACGCACATATACTCTGGTGTTGGAGATGTCAAAAGGAATCGCAGTGGTGTTGCAGGAAGCACAAATCAAAGGTTCATGCCACCACCTCCTGATGAGGGTACAATTGCAACCATTGTTGAAATGGGTTTTTCAAGGGCAAGGGCTGAGGAAGCATTAAGACGGGTAGAAACAAATAGTGTTGAATTGGCCATGGAGTGGCTTTTTAGTCATGCTGAGGATCCTGTGCAGGAGGATGATGAACTGGCCCGGGCACTTGCTTTGTCACTAGGGAGTTCTTCAGAAGGATCTAAAGTTGACAATGTGGATAAGTCAGTAGATCTACTGACAGAGGAAGCTCAAATGAAGACACCTCCTGTTGATGATATTCTTGCAGCATCAGTGAAATTATTTCAGAGTAGTGATACAATGGCATTCTCATTAACAGATTTGCTGGTGACCCTTTGCAATCGGAACAAAGGAGAAGACCGTCCAAAGGTGGCATCTTATCTTATTCAGCAGCTAAAACTTTGTCCATTGGATTTTTCAAAGGATTCTAGTGCGTTGTGTATGATATCACATATTTTAGCACTGCTTCTTTTTGAGGATGGAACTGTACGTGACATTGCTGCAGAGAATGGCATCATACCTGCTACAATAGATTTTCTGATAAATTTCAAGGCTAGTAATGCATCGGCAAGTGAGATTCTTGCCCCCAAATGCATTAGTTCTCTACTGCTTATCTTGGATAACATGTTGCAGTCCAGGCCTAGAATCTCTTCTGAAGCTGTGGAAGGAACTCAGACAGGATCTCTGCCAGATTCTTCAGTTACGGCACCAGTTGCGGAGGAAAAATTGGCTTCAGATGTTCCTGACAAAGATGGCTCAGCATTTGAGAAAATATTGGGGAAGTCTACTGGTTATTTGACCATTGAAGAGAGTCATAAGGTGCTGCTACTTGCTTGTGACTTGATGAAGCAGCATGTTCCAGCTGTCATTATGCAGGCTGTTCTGCAGCTTTGTGCTCGCTTGACAAAAACTCATGCTCTAGCACTGCAGTTTCTTGAAAATGGAGGCTTAGCTGCTCTTTTTAATCTTCCAAGGATTTGTTTTTTCCCTGGATATGATACTGTTGCTTCTGCTATTGTCCGACATCTCATTGAAGACCCTCAGACTTTGCAAACTGCTATGGAGTCAGAGATACGGCAAACTTTGAGTGGAAACAGGCATGCAGGGCGTACCAACTTACGGACATTTTTGACCACAATGGCACCTGTTATCTCTAGAGATCCTGTGGTGTTCATGAAAGCTGCAGCTGCAGTTTGTCACTTGGAATCATCAGGGGGAAGGACTGTAGTGGTGTTATCAAAGGAGAAAGAGAAGGAAAAGGACAAATCAAAGGCATCAGGTGCTGAAGAATCTGTCCGCATTTCTGAAAATAAGGTGCATGATGGATCAGGTAAATGTGCCAAAGGTCATAAAAAGGTTCCTGCCAATCTTACTCAAGTAATTGATCAGCTTCTTGACATAGTTCTGAAATACCCTTTGCCGAAAAGTGAGGAAGGTAGTGCAAGTGAGTCAACTTCTATGGAGGTGGATGAGCCTGCCACCAAGGTGAAGGGAAAATCCAAGGTTGATGAGACTAGGAACATGGAGTCGGAATCTGAAAGATCTGCTGGTCTGGCGAAGGTGACTTTTGTTCTCAAGTTATTGAGTGATATTCTTCTTATGTATGTGTATGTGGTTGGCGTCATACTTAGGCGGGATTCAGAATTGTGTCAACTCCGGGGATCTCAAACAGATAGCCTGGGGCACAGTGGGATACTTCATCATGTATTGCATCGGCTGCTTCCAATATCTACTGATAAAACAGCAGGGCCTGATGATTGGAGAGACAAATTGTCTGAAAAGTCTTCATGGTTCCTGGTTGTTCTCTGTGGTCGATCTGGGGAAGGGCGAAGACGTGTTATTAATGAAATTGTAAAAGCTATGTCGTCATTCTCAAACTTGGAGAGTAATTCAAGTAAAAGAATACTATTGCCTGATAAAAAGGTTTTTGCGTTTGCTGATTTGGTATATTCTATTTTGTCAAAAAACTCATCCTCTGGCAACTTACCTGGTTCTGGATGTTCACCGGATATAGCAAAAAGCATGATTGATGGGGGAATGGTGCAATGTCTAACAGGTGTTCTCCAAGTAATTGATTTGGACCATCCTGATGCTCCCAAGATTGTTAATCTTCTACTTAAGGCTTTGGAAAGCCTGACAAGAGCTGCTAATGCTAGTGAGCAAGTTCTAAAATCTGAGAGTCTGAACAAGAAGAAAACAAATGGAGCAAATGGAAGACATGATGATCAAACAACTACCTTAACTGTTGAAAGGATGGAGCATAACCAGAATAGCAGTGGAACAACAGATCTTCCAACTGCAGAGGAGACTGAAGAACGGCAATGCCAAATTCCTACTGAAATTGAGAATAATCACGATACACTTCCAAGTCAGTCTGCTAGGCAAGATATGAGAATAGAAGTGGAAGAGACAATGGCCACCAATCCCCCTATGGAGATTGGGATGGATTTCATGCGTGAAGAAATGGAAGAAGGTGGTGTGTTACACAACACTGACCAAATTGATATGACTTTTAGGGTTGAGAATAGGGCTGATGATGATATGGGTGATGAGGATGATGACATGGGAGATGAGGGTGAGGAGGATGAGGATGATGATGATGGGGAGGATGAGGATGAGGATATTGCTGATGATGGTGCTGGCGTGATGTCACTAGCAGATACTGATGTAGAAGACCATGATGATACTGGTTTGGGGGATGACTACAATGATGAGATGATTGATGAAGATGATGATTTTCATGAACATCGTGTCATAGAGGTAAGGTGGAGGGAGGCCCTTGATGGGTTAGATCATTTGCAGGTGCTTGGCCAACCTGGAGCTGCAGGCAGTCTCATTGATGTTGCTGCTGAGCCTTTTGAAGGAGTGAATGTGGACGATCTCTTTGGTCTTCGCAGGCCTTTGGGCTTTGAGCGGCGGCGTCAGAGTGGTAGGTCTTCCTTTGAGCGATCTGTAACAGAAGCAAATGGATTTCAACATCCACTTCTGTTAAGGCCATCTCAATCTGGGGATCTTCTTTCTATGTGGTCATCAGGTGGGCATTCTTCCAGGGATTTAGAAGCTCTATCAGCTGGGAGCTTTGATGTTGCTCACATTTACATGTTTGATGCTCCTGTTCTTCCATATGATCATATGCCGAGTAGTCTGTTTGGTGATCGTTTGGGTAGTGTAGCACCCCCACCTCTGACTGATTATTCTGTAGGTATGGACTCATTACAGATACAGGGACGAAGAGGTCCAGGGGATGGTCGGTGGACTGATGATGGTCAACCACAAGCAAGTACCCAAGCTGCAGTGATTGCACAAGTAGTGGAGGAACAGTTCCTGTCTCAGTTACGCAGTCTTGCTCCAGCCAGCGGTCATACTGAAAGGCAGTCCCAGCATTCAGGAGTGCAGGAGAGTCAACCTTCAAATGATCCTCCGTCCAATGATGGCCAGGTTGTGTTGGAAGGTAATAACACCAGCAGCCAGCAAACTGAAGTTCAGCAACAAGAAAGTGGAAATGAGGTGACACATCACCTTAATCCTTCAGTCGAAAGTGTTTCTTGCCAAGAGCAAGTTAATCCCTCAACCCTAGTTGAAGATGCAGGTGAATGTCTACATGTGCATGAGCCCATGTTAGTTCAAACAATTTCTCTGAACAGTACACCAAATGGTCAAGATAACATGGAAATTGGGGAAGGTAATGGTAGTGCAGGTGATCAAGTAGAGACAATTCCAGAGCCTGTAAACTCATCTTCAGAATATTTTGCTAGTCTGCAATGTGAAGGGGTTCCTGAAGCACCTTCAAGTCTCCTTGATGTGCCTGGTCAGTCTAATAATCATGTGTTCATGGATTCTGGCTTGGTAATGCCTAGTATTGATTGTCCAAATGTTGATGTTGATATGAATGGTACTGATGCTGAAGGAGATCAATCTGAGCAATCCATTCCTGCTTCTGAAAATGATGTGAATGAGCCATCATCTAGGCAAGAAGCAGTGGTTGCTCAGGAAGCTGATCAGGCCGAGCAAGTTAGTGCAAATAACGAGGATTCTGTTGCAAATGCAATTGATCCAACCTTTTTGGAGGCTCTACCTGAAGATTTACGGGCAGAAGTTCTAGCCTCCCAGCAAGCTCAGTCTGTTCAACCACCAACTTACACACCACCACCTGTTGATGATATTGATCTTGAGTTTTTGGCTGCCCTTCCTCCAGATATTCAAGCAGAGGTTTTGGCACAGCAAAGAGCACAGAGGATCGCACAGCAGGCTGAAGGACAGCCTGTTGACATGGATAATGCTTCAATAATTGCTACTTTCCCTGCTGATTTGCGTGAAGAGGTTTGCTTTATGAACTTTTTCTTTCATTACTTATTGACTGCTAATTAATCATTTTGTGTTTTGCTTTTATTCCAGGTACTTTTGACTTCTTCAGAAGCAGTATTATCAGCATTGCCTTCTCCATTGCTTGCAGAAGCCCAAATGCTAAGGGACCGGGCAATGAGTCATTATCAGGCTCGCAGCCTCTTTGGAGGTGGCCACAGGTTGACTAGTCGCAGAAATGGTTTGGGGTTTGATAGGCAGACAGTTATGGATAGAGGTGTAGGAGTTACCATTGGACGGAGGGCTACTTCTGCTATTGCAGATAGCATGAAGGTGAAGGAAGTTGAAGGTGAGCCGCTCTTGGATGCTAATGCTTTGAAAGCATTGATCCGACTACTACGGTTGGCACAGGTAAATGGGATTTCTCCATTATGGTTCATTGGGTATTAATCTTACTGGCTGTAAAATTGTCAGTTTTTGTTTATATGCATGTTTTTTTTTATGCAACTAACCTGCCAAAGTGGGTTGGAATTATTAGATAAATATATTAATCTAATGTAAGTTCATGTTTGATCCATTGCACGAGTAATATGGAGCGCTTGTCAAATTAGCCATCTAGGAACCACAAATCACATCATTTACCTGATTTGAGGCTGGCTATACTCTGAACAAAGACATCAAATGGACAGTTCACATGAAGAAGATTAATAGTTGGATCATGCATGTGGAGATTTTTGGAAGGGTAAATACACATAGAAAGAAGATTGACAGTTATGTTATGCCTTTACAGATACTTTGAATGACTAAAAATTTCATTATGTCATTCATGGAATTTGGAAATATATTTCAGCTGATTCTTGATAATTAGCATATCATTTGAAATTCTCTGAACATTGAGGTTCAGTTGGAAGCTGACTGGTATCTTGACTCAGGATGAAATCTTTGTTTATTATGCACGGCTTACAATAATAAAGAAATTGATGGGGCCTCGGACTATCTATTCATTTGAGCTGTTGCTATAATTTCATAAGTGTTGTAGTATTAACGGTTCAGTTCTCCCTAATCCAGGCCATTGAAAATAAAAATGAACTAATAAACATGAGAACAAACTAGAACAGTAAAGGCACAAACTAGCATATTAAACACTTTGCTTGCTTTAGATTAGATTCTTTGTACTTGTGTTTGATCATTGAGGATATGGTTCCAGTGTTCTGTTTATCACAAAAAAGTTCTGTACATGTGAGGAACTATTTGGTTTCCAGAGAGAATTTTATAAAATGCATACTTGAACAAATCAACATTGTTCAAGAGTGTAGAATGCCATATATTGTTAGGAAAGTTTGTGGTGCACCTCAACTAGAAGGGTATTCCAATTTACTCTGCAGTGTTATTTCCTCTCAGCGGTTTAATATTCTGCTAACTTGGTGATTATCGTGTCTCACTGTGTGATAGCCACTTGGGAAAGGCCTTCTACAAAGACTTCTGTTAAACCTTTGTGCACATAGTATTACAAGGGCGACTTTAATTCGCCTTTTGCTTGATATGATTAAACCCGAGGCTGAAGGTTTGGTTAGTGGATTGGCAACTATCAACTCCCAGAGGCTTTATGGATGTCAGTCAAATGTTGTTTATGGTCGATCTCAGTTGTTGGATGGTATTTCCTTGATCTCTTGGAATCACTATTATCTCTGATTTTACGTTTTACCTGCAATTGATCTTTAGTTTTGTTACTTTACAGGTCTTCCTCCCTTGGTTTTGCATCGAATTCTTGAAATTTTGACGTATTTGGCTACAAATCATTCATCTATAGCAAATATGTTATTCTACTTGGACACCTCAATTGTCCCAGAGCATCTAAGTCCAAAATATTTGGAAAGTAAGATGGATAAGGGAAAGGAGAAAATTGAGGATGGAGACGAGTCAGGTGACCCTTCAAAACCTCTGGTAAATGCAGATGATGTTCCTCTTATACTGTTCCTGAAGCTCTTGAATCGACCACTTTTTTTACGTAGCACTGCACACCTTGAGCAGGTATACACAATCTCCAATTGAAGTGGTTTTAAACTTTCTTTGCCTTTTCCTAATCTAATTAATGTTCACCTAATGTCCTGAACATATTTTGTTGTCATATGTTTCTTATAGCTTTGACTAAATCTTTTTTCTTTTTGGGTGTAATAAATTCTACATGGTTGCAGGTTATGGGATTACTTCAAGTAGTAATTTATACAGCTGCATCAAAATTAGAGTGCAGAGCCCTATCTGGACAGGCAACAACAAATTCTGAAAAGCAACCTGTCAGTGAAGTTTCAGGTGATGTTCAAAAAGATCCTCCATTGGAACCAGAATCTAGTGAAGAAGACAAATCTGCTACTGCTGAGTTATCCACTTCAGATGGGAAGAAGAGCATTGATATGTGCAGTATTTTCCTGCAATTGCCGCTACCTGATTTGCGCAACCTGTGCAGCCTTCTTGGTCGTGAAGGGTATTACTCACACTGGTTCTTATATCTGAATGTTTTAAATTGTGATTAGTTAGCTTACAAACTATATGTTAGTCAATTTGTCATTAATAATTCTCCTTTCATTGTCTGTCTGACTCCTATTTTTAGTTTCCTCCCTTCTCTCAATTTTCCTCATTTTTTTTACTGATGCAATGGAGTAGAAAAAATGAATCGCTAACCTTTTCCATTAACCAATTCAGACTGTCAGACAAAGTTTATATGCTAGCTGGAGAAATTCTGAAGAAGTTGGCTTCAGTTGCTGCATCTCATAGGAAGTTTTTTACTTCAGAGCTTTCAGAATTAGCTCATGGTTTGAGCAGTTCAGCTGTCAGTGAGCTTGTCACCCTGAGGAATACACAGACGCTGGGTCTCAGTGCTGGTTCTATGGCTGGGGCAGCAATCCTACGTGTATTACAGGCGCTCAGTTCACTCACCTCATCCAGTGTGAATGAGAATATGGGGATGGAGAGTGATGGAGAACTGGAGCAGGCCACCATGTGGAACTTAAATGTTGCACTTGAGCCCTTGTGGCAAGAATTGAGTGAATGCATAAGTGTTACTGAGACACAGCTGGGTCAGAGCTCTTCTAGTCCAACCATGTCAAATATAAATTTGGGGGAGCAAGTGCAGGGGACTTCATCATCTCCCCTTCCTCCTGGAACCCAGATATTACTACCTTTCATTGAAGCATTCTTTGTTTTGTGTGAAAAGCTGCAAGCAAACAATTCCTTCATGCAGCAAGATCATGCCGATATAACTGCAAGAGAAGTCAAAGAGTCTGCTGGGGGTTCTACTTCCTTGACCACAATGTGCTGTGCGGATTCTCAGAGGAAGCTTGATGGTGCTGTCACATTTGCCAGGTTTGCTGAGAAGCATCGTCGCCTATTGAATACTTTTATCAGACAAAATCCTGGCTTGTTGGAGAAATCACTTTCTATGATGCTGAAAGCACCAAGACTGATTGATTTTGACAACAAGAGATCATATTTCCGCTCGAGAATAAGGCAACAGCATGAACAACACCTCTCTGGCCCTTTGCGGATAAGTGTTCGGCGAGCGTATGTTTTGGAGGATTCATACAACCAATTGAGGATGCGACCTAGTCAAGATCTGAAGGGACGGTTAAATGTACAGTTCCAAGGTGAAGAGGGTATTGATGCTGGGGGTTTGACCAGAGAATGGTATCAACTACTATCTAGAGTTATATTTGACAAGGGAGCATTGCTTTTCACCACTGTAGGGAATAATGCAACTTTCCAGCCAAACCCTAATTCTGTCTATCAGACTGAGCATCTTTCTTACTTCAAGTTTGTGGGTCGTGTGGTAATTCTTCAGGACTTGCTATAACTGAGCTCTCTATGTGATTGCATTTTTTTTTGTAGAAGATATTTTATAGTTTTATGCAATGGTCATTTGTGTAGGTTGCAAAGGCACTGTTTGATGGGCAACATTTGGATGTTTATTTTACACGGTCTTTCTACAAACACATTCTTGGAGTAAAGGTGACTTACCATGACATAGAGGCTGTTGATCCTGATTACTACAAAAATTTGAAGTGGATGCTAGAGGTAAGTGAAATTTATTTTTCTTCTCTGATTTCCTTCATTGCATTTGTACCAACATTTTTTACATGAATGTTTTTATTCTTTTTGAAGAATGATACATTTTATCCCTTCCTGTATATCATTTGTTTCAGAATGATGTGAGTGATATACCAGACTTGACATTTAGTATGGATGCTGACGAGGAGAAGCACATCCTTTATGAGAAAACTGAGGTATGTTAATATTAATATCAACATATTGTATGTGCGAGTAGTTAGACTGGTAAAATTTAATAATTTCCTTGAATATTAGTCCCAAGTCTCTTATGGTTGCCAGTCTTGTATTTATTATTTGCACTGTTTGTTTGGAAAGGTTACTGATTATGAGCTTAAACCTGGAGGAAGAAATATAAGGGTTACAGAAGAGACAAAACACGAGTACGTAGACCTTGTTGCTGATCATATTTTGACAAATGCTATTCGTCCTCAAATAAATTCCTTCCTGGATGGGTTCGATGAATTGGTTCCCCGGGATCTTATTTCCATTTTTAATGATAAAGAGCTGGAACTACTAATCAGTGGACTTCCTGAAATTGATTGTGAGTTGGATTCTAGATATTCTTGTTTTATGTATATATAGTTTGCTTGGTTTTTGTTGCAAGTATCTAAACGATATGGTTGCCTTTGCAGTGGATGATCTGAAAGCCAACACTGAGTATACTGGTTATACAGCAGCGTCCAGTGTAGTTCAGTGGTTTTGGGAGGTTGTTAAATGTTTTAACAAGGAAGACATGGCAAGGCTGCTGCAATTTGTAACAGGAACATCAAAGGTAATTTTTTGAACTATCAAAATGAATACTTTGGTTTGTACTTGAAAGTGTTTGCTGGGTTAGTTGTGGTCTTGTATTTAATATGCTTTAGTTTGGGTTTGTATGACACTAGACACCAAATTATGCGTTTTCAGGTTCCACTCGAGGGTTTCAAGGCTTTGCAGGGCATTTCTGGTCCTCAACGGTTTCAGATTCACAAGGCATATGGAGCTCCTGAGAGATTGCCCTCAGCTCATACATGGTTTGTACATAATAAATGATTAGTATTCAATTAGAATATGCCCTTTTATTTATGGGAGCCAGACTGCTGGAAAGTGTGGAATCTGCTTATAATTTGGAGTAATTGTTTGAATATTTTTGTTTTTTCCAGCTTTAACCAGCTTGACCTTCCTGAGTATACATCAAAGGAACAGCTTCAAGAACGATTGCTGCTTGCTATACATGAAGCAAGTGAAGGTTTTGGATTTGGTTAGCTACAGAATTTAATGTGATGCTGTTGGCCAGAAATTCCAGCATTCCATCTTCAGATTTTATGTACATGTGAGTTAAATTTCTTTTTGGCTTGATTTTAGATTAGGGTTGTTGATTTATCACTTGTCTTTTTCTCAATTTCTCTAGTTATGAAGATAGTTATCTATATGTTTCAAATATCTGAGTACTGAAATTGTTTTTTTTTTTTATATTCCCATCCAGATGGGAGATTGTTTCAGGTGGATAGGAATTAGAATAAGTATACAAGGGAATGTCATGCTCATCAGTATTGGATTTTGGGGCAAGCTAAGTAGCAGCAACCTGGGTTGGGAAATGAAATGTATATCTTTTTTGGGTTTCTTGCCATGTCAGCATTATTATTATTATTATTGTCAGCATTATCTTTCAGAGCATATAAAATGTTATTTCAATGTTTATATTAGTATTTTTCGTTACTAATATTCTTTAATATGATCTGATTAGAAATTGTCTTTTGCAAACTGTTCATTTTTCCTTTGGAGTATATGTATTTATAAATTTGTAGCAGGATTAAGAGTGATAAAAGATCAAGGAATACAAAGCTTGATGATGGGAACCAGGGAATGGCGTTTAGGTTGATGTATCTTTTTCAAGTAAACTTTTAGGATAAGGTGATTGGCCAATTTCCGAAATAATGTTAAAATACGCAACAAAATAGAAAATAATTCTAATTTTCTTTTGGAATGATTGATTTAAGGTATTCAACTCTCTGCGGTAAAATAATTAACTAAATGTGATAATATGATAACAATAATAAGTGAAATCTTGAGGAATTCAACTTCTATTAGAATTTCAATATTCAAGAAAAAAAACAATACCATAAAAAAATTTATTTTGCTAATATAACTATGAAAAGTTGAAAAAAAAAATAATTTATTAAGTAATAAAATTAATCTTTAAAAAAGAAAAAAAGGTTTTTACAGCAAAAAAAAAAAAAAAAATTAATTAAAATTAGTAAATTTATATAAAAAAAAAGCTCATAATAAACTGATAATAAATATATAAGAATAAGAAATTCAGTTAATATTAAATAAATTAATAATTAATATTGAATAAATAAATATAAAAATAAAATAAATTAGAAAAAGTGAAAATTATATTTATCACTTTAAATGAAATGATAGTTATCTTAATGAATTGTAATTTTATTAATTTTTTTTATTCAATTATTTTTTATATTAATTTATATATATATTTAGATTGATTTGATAAAATTTATTTAAATTATAAATTTAATAGAGTGAAATTCAAATCATTTAGATTAATTAGTTAATCAGAATATATTTAAATTTCTTATTAATTTGATTTTGATTATGAAATTTATAATTTACATATAGTTTAAAAAAAATAAATCAATTAGAAATTTTAGTTTATTATACTAATAATACTATAATAGTATATTTCCTAAATTTGCATTTTTATTATATATGCTAATATTTTTTCAAGGAAAATTATACATAATATTAGAAATAATAAATATATAAAAAGTAGCAATTGTGCAATCGGAGTACCCACAATTCACAGGCATCACCTGAGCTTTGCAAGTTGATAACATTAACGGCAGCAATACCTTAGAAGTCAGAATCTCTCTCTCTCTCTCTTGCATGTCTATCAGTCCTAACAGCACCCGTCCACCGTACTTTGAACCTTACTTCCATGCTTTCCAATAGAACCCAAGAACGCCGGCAACTCTTTACGGATGTTTTTCCGCATTTTTCTGGTGAATTCTTTCAAGTTGTGGCTGAAGCTGCAATTATGATTATTGGTGCTGGTTGTTAGTTGGGTCGAAGCTATCTTCTGCTCGCATGAGTTTGTTGAACACCACTTATTTGTTTAATTTTCTGAATGAATTTGTAAGTGTCACTTTATCCTCTTATTGTGCTGTTTAAGCTTATCATTTGTGTCAGCATGGTAATTGCAATTGCAAGCTATTGTTTTTCTTTTTCTTTTTTTGTGTACAATGATACCACCTCTTGCCTGGTATATATATATTTTTTTCTTTTTTTGTATAACTTTATGGTTTCTTGTTTCATGATCACTCATGGGTTGCATCGAGATAATATCAGTACATTTGTTGCACTAATTTCTGTGACAATGATTAAGTTTTGATATTTGGGTCGTTTCCTCAAGGATACTTCAATGACTTTAAAGTTCAGTTTCTTTGTGAAATATCTATTTTACTCTGTGCTTTAACAAATATTGGTTGGGTTAGCTGATGGTGTTTTTTGATTATTGCTTTTGCAAGAGTCCAAAAAATATCAATAAGAGCAAAGCAAAAAATGGAACAAAATGGTGCCTTAAACTTATGATTTTACATGAATTATGTTTTTCTAAATTAATATTTGTTGTTATTTTTGAGTGTAGACAATATTCTACGACTAAATTGGAGTATTGGACAATATAATCAAGAGGAGAGGATACTTAAAGTTTTATGCTGGCTATTTTTCATTTATAAAGCGTCTAATGGAAAAATCCGAATTTTTTAGAACACAGTCTTCGTTTGTCATCATCCTTCAACCAACAGTTTACTAACAGGACAATGCTATCATGGGTAACTTCTTCATCAACATGCAAAAAATCTCCCAATTCCCCCATCAATTATCAAAATTTAGACCCTTTTCCCGCGTGGGCTTCTCTAGTTATACCAAACAAACATTGAGAAATGATCATAAAAATCCAGAATTCATTGATCCACTGACCCCAGGTACCCCTCCTATCTGTGGTGCTTATGTGTATTATTCATTTTTCCATTTTATGTTTATGTGTACGCATGAATTTATGCTCAATCTATAGTTTGAATTTTTGGAACAGCAGGTACAGGTATGGAGCGGAGCATATATGCAATGCTCACCATAGAACGTTGGGAGTCACTGAACCACATGGATTATAGGCTAGCTTCACTAAGGCCAATCCATGGGAGGCTTGCTCTGAAATTCCTCAACTGGGCCCGCAGGCAAACTGATCTGAAAATTTTTCACCTCACCCACGTATTCTCCATCACTACACATATACTTGTTAGAGCCAGAATGTATGAGCATGCCAAATCAATTTTAAAAGATCTCTCAAAAATGGGTGTCGATTCAAAGGCTGTTTTTAGTGCTTTAATGAACACATACCCGTTTTGTAAGTCAAACCCCTCGGTTTTTGATCTTTTGATTAGGGTTTATTTGAGAGAAGGAATGGTAAGTGATGCTCTGGAGACCTTTTATTTGATGGGTTTTCGGGGGTTTAACCCTTCTGTTTATACTTGTAATATGTTGCTGGGTTCAATGGTGAAAGATCGAAGAGTTGGGATGGCTTGGTTGTTTTTCAAAGAAATGCTTGTGAGGCAAATTTGTCCTAATGTTGCTACTTTCAATATATTGATCAATATTTTGTGTGTGGAAGGGAAGCTTAAGGAAGCTGGTTACCTTTTAAGAAAGATGGGAGACAGTGGTTACGTGCCAAATGTAGTTACTTATAATACTGTACTCAATTGGTATTGCAAGAAAAGATGGTATAAGGAAGCTTTTCAGTTGATTGAACAAATGGGTTCTAAGGGTATTGAAGCAGATGTCTGCACATATAATATGCTTATTGATGATTTGTGTAGAAACAACAGAAGTGCAAAAGGTTATTTACTCTTGAAAAAGATGAGGAAGAGAATGATATCTCCTAATGAAGTTACCTATAATACTATAATTAATGGATTTGTGAAAGAGGGAAAGGTTGGAATCGCTACTCGTGTTTTTGATGAGATGTCCATGCTTAACCTTTTGCCAAACCATGTTACTTACAATGTTTTGATCAATGGGCATTGTGATGAGGGAAATTTTGAACAAGCTTTGAGGCTTTTGGATATGATGGAAGCAGCTGGACTAAGGCCTATTGAAGTCAGTTATGGTGCTCTTTTAAATGGTTTATGCAGGCATGCCAAATTTGAACGAGCCAGAAGCCTTCTTAAGAGAATGAGGATGCATGGCATGATTATTGGTTGCATAATATACACAACAATGATTGATGGCTTGTGCAAAAATGGATTACTTGATGAATCTGTGCAGTTGCTTGATAAGATGTTCAAGGATGGTGTAAGTCCTGATATTATCACATTCTCTGTGCTCATAAATGGATTTTGCAGGGCTGGGAAGACTAAAAATGTGAAGGAAATAATATGTAAAATGTATAAAGCTGGACTTCCACCTAATAATTTCATATATGGTACTTTAATCTACAATTATTGCAAAATGGGGAATGTTATGGAAGCACTCAAGGTCTATGCAGCTATGAGTCGTAATGGCTATGATGTGAACCATTTCATATGTAATGTGTTAGTGTCATCTCTTTGCAGAAATGGAAAGGTCACAGAGGCTGAAGATTTCGTGCATCACATGAGTAGGATTGGCATCGTTCCTAACTCCATCACTTTTGATTTTCTTATAAAGGGTTATGGGAATTTGGGCAATGGGTTAAAAGCATTCTCTTTATTTGATGAAATGATCAAATTAGGCCATCATCCAAGTCATTTCACATATGGCAGTCTACTTAAAGGACTATGCAGGGGTGGAAATTTGGGGGAAGCAAAGAAATTTTTGGATAAACTCCACTACATTCCTTTTGCTGTCAGTACTGCAACCTATAATACAATTATTGCAGAGACATGTAAGTTGGGCAAATTATCAGATGCAGTGGCCCTTTTTGATGAAATGGTCCAACATAATGTGCTGCCTGATAATTATACATATACCATTCTTCTTTCTGGATTAAGTAGGGGGGGCAAAATGGTTCCTGCTCTTCTTTTTTGGGGGAAAGTATTGGAAAAAGGAGCTTTCTCTCCAGATAAGGTCATGTACACCAGTTTTGTTGATGGTCTTTTCAAGGTTGGTCAATCAAAGGCTGCTTTGTATTTTTATGAAGAGATGGAGAACAATGGGCTACACCCTGATACTATTGCAATAAATGCAATTATAGATGGATACTCAAGGATGGGAAAAATGGAAAAGGTGGCCGATCTCTTCACAATGATGAGGAATAGTAGTTCGGCATCCCCTACTCTGACTACATACAATGTTCTCTTACATGGATATGCAAAGAAAAAGAATTTGCCAAAATGCTCTAGTTTGTACAATATCATGGTGAGGATGGGTATTTTGCCCGACAAATTGACTTGCCATTCTCTCATTCTTGGATTTTGTGAGTCTGCTATATTGGACGTTGGTCTTAAATTGTTGAAAAAGATGATAGTGCAAGGTATTGAAGTTGATCAGTGTACATTTAACATGCTTATCACGAAGGCTTGTGAAACAGGTGAGATGGAAAAAGCCTTTGATCTGTTCAATGTTATGAGTTTTTCTGGGGTCTTTCCTGATATGTATACCCACAACTCCATAATTAATGGACTCAACAGAGTTTGTGCTGTCCAAGAGTCCCATCTTCTATTGCGTGAAATGTTGGTGCGGGGGTTTATTCCTCAGTGCACACAATATATTACTTTAATTAATTGTATGTGTAGAATGGGGGATATACAGGGAGCATTCAAGCTAAAAGATGAAATGGAAGAACATGGTGTGAGTTCTAGAGATGTTGCTGAGAGTGCTATGGTAAGAGGGCTTGCCAAGTGTGGGAAGGTTGAAGAAGCAAAGCTGGTTCTTGATTTCATGCTTCGGAAGGGCCTTATTCCAACTATTGCTACTTTCACAACTCTAATGCACTTGTTCTGCCGGGATAATAACCTCTCAGAGGCTCTAAAGTTAAGGGCTACAATGGAGCTTTGTGGTGTGAAACTTGATGTTGTTGCATACAATGTTATGATGTCAGGCCTTTGTGCTCATGGTGATATTGCATCTGCATTTAAACTGTATGAAGAGATAAAACAAAGGGGTCTCTTGCCCAATTTGACAACCTATTCCATTCTCATTAATTCCATTTTCACGGATGATGTTAACCTTGTTAAGGGTGAACTACTTTTGAAGGATTTACATGGAAGGGGATTGATATCTGGGAATTGTAAAGGAAGCATTCAACAGAAGTTGATAATTGCTATGGATAAGTTGAAATCCTTGAGGCAGAACAGTCGTAGATGATACCAAAATCTAGTGGGTGGCGAAGTAGGAGTTGGGAGTGCAAAATCTAAACCATTCTGTGAAGCACAGAGCAGGTGGAGATGGACTTCCATTATGTAATCAGTTTTGTTATTTATGATTTGGTCCATGTTTCATTATTGCACAAGTCAATTTCCTTTTTTTTTTTTCCCTTTTTGTTCTCGTGTTTTCCTGCCTAAGAAATTAGCTGTCTTGTGCCGATCAGGTGAAGTGACTGGTTTCTCCTTGCATATGGGGGGAACCGCATTACAACTGTCCCTTTAAATGTTGAGAGGGCTTTACATCTGATGTCTTCACATTTGGAGTGGAAGCATTGTAAGGACATAATTTGCAGCTTTTTAAGTTATGGGGATTTTTGTGATGCCAACATGAGTTGATGGGCTATGTAAGTCTTATTTATTTATTTATTTTTATTTGTGCTTATACTTTCACGTTTTTCCTTGATGGTTAGAGCCTTGACAGTTTAAGCATCAACCTTCTCACTAATATTTTTTGTATCTAGGAGGGGCTTGTATCAGCATCAATGACTGGAAGTTGCTGAAAATGCTCACGTGATTTCTTAGGTGGCGAGAGATTAACTTGCTGTCTTTTCACTTAAATTTTCTAGCATACAATTTGGTTACAAGCCATCTCATGTAGGCTTTAGTTAAACCTTCAAACTTCCTATTAATTTCTCCTCTCATGAAGTTTTGGTTGTTTCAGTAGAAATGAAATTAATGGGCTAGGCTATATTGGATTGATTAGTTTTTGGCAAGGTTTAAGTCTAACATCTATGTAGAAAGCTACTGTCTTGTGAGAAATGCAGGATCTGGTTGTTGAGTTGAAGTGGGATGAAAAGCAGTCTTCTCACCATCTTTAATGTTCTTCTTTGCGTAGGTGAGAAGAAGTTGGCTTTGATTACAGACATGTATTTCAATAATGTGAAGCAAAAGGGACCAGTAGAATAAGCTAGCTAAATTTGTTGTCCAATGTTAGTGTTTGAAACAAAACTGAAGATGTAAAACTTGTCCTCGGCCCTCACTGCATGTGGGTGTCATCTTGCACATGCAACATATCCAACATTAACTGGGACTTCATAACGGATTTTCCGACAAGCAGTTTCTTGTGGCCCGCCAATTATGCTTTATTTATGGCTATAAAAATAACCAAATTGCGAAGCACTCATACCTAGGACTCCATAATGTTTTTTGAAACTTTATTTTCAACATCTTTCTTATTTAATCTATTGTTTATAGTCATAATTTCAGGAAGAACTAAATATCATTTTTACTTTATCATGATTTCAGGACAATGACATGTCCGTGTAAATGGCAGCCCAATGGAGGAGGAGAAAGCAACTCATTGCATATGAGATATTAAGAGGTGGCTACTGAGGGAACCAAATCAAATGGTTTGTCTGAATCTCTCTATTACAATTGCACTAGATATGGGGACACGGAAAAAAAGACAAATCAAAATTTGTAGATAGCACCCCCTTAAAATCAGGCATCTCATTGTACAAAATATAATGCTTTGTTCTTGGCGTGGCAGACAGAATCTAGCAATTGCTATAATTGGCTTTGTTAATAATTTCAGAATTGCTATTACCACTCTGGAAATGGCTTACAGTCTAATTATGTTTTCATCTGTGTGCTAATTTGCTCATTTACAGGCTAAAAAACAAAAATCACTGTGATGGAGGGAATCTGTTAAGCAACAACTACAAACTAGGGATTTTGTAAATGGTTTATTTATTTTATTAATGTGGATATATTTTTAATGTTGAATACAAAGTACAAACTTAAAATTTAAAGTTATGTAATTGGTCAAGGAGCTTTGATTGAGACAACCAACAAAATTAGTACAATTAAACAAAGTCTTTTTAGATCTCAATTTATTGAGTTGGCTCCATAATTATTCTGGCCATCCAGCCATATTGGCAAGTTTATGTTCCATCAATTGCCAAAATTTACTAACTTGTCTTTTTCTGCCTTTATTTTGTCCTTTCTCATACTGTTATTTTATTTTATAAAACTTGACTCTAATATGTATAGTGTATTCGAGTTCGAGATTTCAGTGTTAAAATCATTTTACGTATTGGCCTTTTATTTCCAGTGTGTTTTTAAACCAACCATTCCTATTACTTAATGTTTTTAATTATTATTTTATTTTATATTTTATATAACTTTAATTTTAAAAATATATTTAAACAAAAAATCCCTCAGTGTTGAAAATGGCTCGAATAATTCTATTCATTAGGATTTTAAGTTAAATAAGCAATTCGAAATTGATAATTTTATAATATATTTAATTTAATTTAAAAAATAAAATAAATCAAAATTTTAACTTTATATATGATTTAAATATTTTTCTTTAATTTTAAATTAATATATAAATTAAAATTATATATATATATATATATATATATATTACTACGATTAAATATATTTGATTTAATTTTATATACAACCATAATTTTTTAATTTAATAATAATTTAAAATTTTAAAAAAATATCATCTATAATAATTAATTAAAAAAAATTTAATTCTTAAAAAAAATATAAATTTTAAGTGTGTTAATTAATGACATAGATAAATTTTATATTGTATAATATTGAATTATTTTTAAAAATTTTTATTACTAATAATTTATCTATATTTTTTTCCTAAATTTATAATAAAGTAATAATAATTTATAAAAAAAAATATATTTGATTTGAAATCAATAAATCAAAAATATTAAATCAAATCAAACCAATAATTTAATTTAAAAAAATTTTAAAAAAATTTATTTATTTATTTAATAATAATCTTTCAAACCCACCAAATCAAATTTACATTACCCCTATTATCCATAAACCTTTTATTTCCAGCTTTGACTCGATTACTTTTTTTTTTTTTTTATCAACCATTCTTATTAGTTAACATTTTTTTAATAATTTCATTTCGTAGTTGTTAATATAAGTATCTTTTGGAACTAATGTCACATCTAATCTGACTTTTCCTAAACGATATACTTCAAATTATTATTATTATTATTAAATTAAATCTCTTTTATTTTAGCTTCAAAGGCTGTTGGTACAGAAAATGACTACTGAACAAATAATAAATGTGTTTTGCTCTACGTAATAATACAAACAGATCATACCAATTAAATTTAATTAAACTTATTAAATTTCTCATTTATAGGCTAATCCTAAGAGTTAATTCTCAATATAAGAAAGTATAATATAATCTCTATAAATTATTAATACTTATTATATAATTTTTTTTATAATATTATTTTAAATTAATAAACTAAATTAATAACATAATATTTTTTCTAAAAACTTTTAGAAAATTATATGATTCTATTTATATTATAAATTAATAATTTATCAATACTATACATATAATAAATTATAATATTTTATTAAAATATAATTTTAAAAATTATTTTAAATATAAATAATTATATTTATATATTTTTTTTCACTTTATTTAATTTATTTTCAATTTATCATATATTTTTCTATTCATTTAATTTAATTCATATTCAATCAATCAAATATATATATATTTTTATTTTTAATTAACTTATATTTCAATTAGTCACATATTTTTTAATTTTTTTATTCAATTCATTTAATTCATATTAAATTGAAATATAATAAATTTTTCATTTATTAATCATATATTTATAAAATTATAATTTTTTTAAATTAATAAATTATTAATTAATTTATAAATTAATATATCTTGAGTATTAACGAGATTAATTTATAAAGATTATACTGTAAATATTTTTTAAGTATTTAAAAAGAAATTTAATATTGGTTATAATATATAAAAATTAAATTATATATAAGCACGAGCAAAAGTTAGGCAAATAAAAATTTTATTTATGTGCTAATTATAATTATTTTTTCATATTTTATCGTAAAATGTCTCTCCCGTTAATTTTTTTTTGAAAAATAATTAATTTTAATTTATTTATTAAATACAGATTTTTTTAATATTAAGTAAATTTTTTTTAATCACTTCGTATTTATAAATTGGACAAAAAATTGTTAAACCCTAAAAAGATTCAAATAGTGACAGCAAATCAATTGTTTCAATGCCTCTGTGGAGCCCAACGTCTTTTCTCTCAATTACGCCGTTTGCCAGTTCATCCTTCCTTCAATTAACTGACCACTTTGTGTCACGTCATCACTGACGATGGATTAACGGCGGCATTTGACCTTTCCGTTGTCGTTAAAAATAACACCCCCGTTTAATAAGTTTGGAATACAATAAGGCCCATTTCTGGCCCAATTCACTCTCTCTCTCTAAAGTCTAAAAAATTTCTCTCTCGCTCTGTCCGATTGCTCATTTCCTTCACCCAGAAAGGCTTCTCTCTCTGCATTCATGTCGGTATGTTATCTTTCTTTATGTGTATTTTGTATATCTTCGTATTTATATATGTATATATAGTTTATTTAGGGGCTCAAGTTTTCATTTTTCTTTTTGTTGTTTTATTTTTTTTAATAACTGCTTGTTTTGGTCTTTGGTATTCAATTTTTGATTGGTTTGGTTTGATTTTTGGTTCTTCTGTTTTGATTGATGATTTCATATAATGGGTTTCAAGTTTTATTGATTTGATATTTGGGTTTGTTCATTTTGTCTCTGGAGTGGATATAATTTGATCAGTTTATTCATTACTATTGTTTTTTGTATTTGTTTCTCATTTCTAATCTCTATCCGCATTATTTATTCAAGGTTACTGAAATTTCCTTTTTTTTTTTGTTGGATTCTAATTATGGATTTTGTTATTTTAGTCAAAAAGCTTAAATTGCTTTTGAACACTTTATATATGTTTGTGTGTGTTTATTAAGAAATTTTCATTTTTCTTAAATATTTCTACTTTGTTGGGAAAGCTAAAGTTTTGCTTAATTGAACTTAAATTGCTTTTGAACACTTTATATATGTTTGTGTGTGTTTATTAAGAAATTTTCATTTTTCTTAAATATTTCTCCTTTGTTGGGAAAGCTAAAGTTTTGCTTAATTGAACATGTAGAATCTGAATAGCCCATTTATGAGAAAATATTGTGTAATAGAACATGTTTGTGCTGCTTTTAGAGCCTTGGTTTTAGTAGGAACGAGGAAACTTCATGCTAAAGTTAAAAGCTTCCTAGGAAAATGGCAGTAGAATAATGGAAATGTGGAGTTGAGCAAAGTGGAATCAATTTTAGTTTTTTGAGACACAATTGAGAAATTGGAGCCTATGGATTGATTAAATTAGCATGTTTGAAAAATTATTAATGGTGTATTTTTTTTTTTTTAATGGAAATTCAATATAGGCTTTTACATTTCAAGCAATGCTCCATCTATTGAGCTATTTCCTTTCAATGATAAAATCATCTTGATGATCTGCTTTGAGATGATAGGTACAGGTATTGGATGTTATGTAGAGCATGACTACTATTTGAGTCCTGGTGGTTCCTCAGTTGTTTTGAGGTATTTCTTATGCTTACAGAGATAGGTATTAAAAAGGGCACATGCTCACACTGAAGGTCTTGCTCTTGTGCATATGAGGGTTTCTTTATCAATGGATGCTGGATCAGTGCTGGCTGGAGTACTAGATTTGTTGTGTGATATCCCTTGGTGGCTGGATTATTTTTCCTTCTTTTCCTGAGGTTCATATTTGGGTCTCAGTGACAGTTTAGTCTTATTATATTTGAGTGACTGAAGTTCATATTTTGAGAATTTTTCAATGGTATTATAGGTGAACTAGAACTAGAAACAACATACTGCATTTGGCCTTATACTGCTTTGAGAATCTTGATTTAAAGTCTCTACTCGTCTTTCTTCTCAAATAGGACACAGGTCGGCCGTTGCCAAAATTTGGTGAATGGGATGTCAATGATCCTGCTTCAGCTGAGGGATTTACTGTGATCTTTAACAAGGCTAGGGATGAGAAGAAGACAGGTGGCAAACCTGAGTCACCCGCAAAGGGTGATCCTCATATTAAGCCTGGAGTGTATCCTGGCAAACCTCAGGTTCTAAGTTCTTTGATATTCAAAACTTTAACTTTGACAGCTCAAACTCAAAGCACAGGTGCACATGCACATCCACTTTAAACAGTGCTCTGAAATTTTGCTATAATTGAGGCTAGTCTGAAATTCATGCATGAATCATCAACGTTTTTTATTTTAAATGATACTTGCTTGTGATCATGATCCTACTGTGGATATTGTTTTATGGTTGAATTCAATCGAGATGTCTTCTTCATTTTAACAAAAAAAAAATAGCAGCTTCAAGAAGCAAAGACATTTGTTTATTTTATTTATTTCGGTTTTCATAGTATGTTTTTATTTTTGTGTTATCTATTATAATGTTTGGCCTCGTAGTACAAGTGATCCAGATGGCTGGAAATGAGCTTCTGAATCACCAGAATTTAAAAATATCATCACATGGATTTGTGGGCTATGATCTTTTCCATGCAGAAGTTCATGGGTATTAAATATATAGTTCTTTTCTGACATGGATGATGCATTGATTTTCAGAAAAAATGGTTTTGCTGCATCCAGAGTCCGACTGCAGACTCTTGACAATTTCCTTCTCACACGCGAGTGGAGGAGTAATTTCATGTGTAAGTGGCCCCACTATATATGTAGTAAAGAAGATGGAAGCTATAGAGCGGTGATGAATCCTGCTGGAATTTGTTGTGTTGTAAGACTGGAGTTGTGGGGAAAAGAGCGAATACACAATTATTGTATTTATCAAAATGCACTGATCTGTTCTTCTGATCTTTACTTCCTCGTGTTATTAGCTGTAGAGTTTTTATGACGTTTTGTTTCTTCAGTTGTATTGGTAAATGGGCTTGCTTTGTGAAATATACATATTTTCAAATTTCTTTTCCAAGGAAAGTTCTTCAATAATATGATGCATAGAACGTCAAAAGCCAACCTGTAGACTATGGGAACTACAATAGAGTCTAGGATATAGCGTTGATGAAAGAGCGTGTGTTGGATTAATTAACAAAAACTCACTGACTTTTTCATCCAATTCGCAACTATAGTGTTCACACTGACGAAATATATATAACCTTTGGTTAAATGGTGTTAAGGTATTATAGTCATGTGAACAAGTGAGAGATTTCAAATTCCAATATCAATTGAATCAAAATTTACCAAAAAATAATAATTATTTGAAAATTTCGGTATGTCTTGTGATAAATTAATATTACATATTGAACGGCTTACATTTTTTTTTTTTTTCACTATTAAGCTCGAAAATTCCCAGCCTAGTTAAAATAAACTTTTAAAATGGATAGCCCTGAAAATCAATTGAACACCAACAATCCATCAAAGCCGCTTGTCTGTATTATGGTTGTACAGGGAAAATCAAGGGCTATTCTTTGTTGAACTCTCTTTCCTTGAATAATCCTATTCAAATGGCGGGCTACTGTGCAAGTCTAAGAATAGTCAGACCTCACCAGTGAAAGAGCACTTCTTGTGGCTAGATTGCCAAGCCAAGGCTACATAGCAAATCAGAATTATGTTGAAAAATTCTTCTTATTTTTTTTTTTTTTTTTAAATAATTCAATAGTTTAAAGAACAAAAGTTGCAAAATGGATGTTTCTAATTCTATACATGTCCTTTTTCCCCTAAAGGATCAAGAAAGAAACAAGTCTGATAAGAGAAATACTTTTGCACAATGCTACAGCTATTCTGCAGCAGTGCTGAGGTTAAACTCTGGACATCCCAAGCTTCCGTTCGAACAGGCGTCGGAGAAGGTAAACTTGGAGAACACTAGCACCAACGAGTGCTGCTGATTCATAGAAGGCCTTGTGGATAGCCCTTCGGCTCATTGCTTCATTTACTGCAGCAATAACCAAAGAGAATTGTAAGTGAACAAATTGAACAATAAACTAATTCATTGAACTCCCTTCTAGACCAACAAATAAACTTAGAGAAGAGAGAGATTATGCAATGCTGACAATTCAGAGCATTTTTTACTTGTCAGTATGATAATCAAATATTTTCCTTTCAACAAAATTGAAAGGTAGGACACCAACCACTAACTGTCACAAGTTGCCTTTAGCAAACCTAAAGACAATGAACATATGACCAGGGAATAGCAATGTCACGTACAGCTTTGCAGTTTAAAATCTCAAACAAGTTATCGAAACACCTTTATGTTTTAAACAGTTATACACAGCTGAAGAGAATTTAATAATTCAGTTTAGCCCACAAGCCTAACTAAATTTCTGTCCTGCTTCATCTGACTAAAATTAAGCTTTAAGTTGACCTGATGACAAAGATTCACTCCTATTCATGCATAAAATTAACATGACCAATGAAATGCCTCCCAGACCATGTCTGCATACAATTACCTAACTTTCACCTGCCCAAAAGAAATTCAAGTTCTCAATAGCTATGGCCTAAGAGTTTCAAGAGAATCTCTCATGTCTCATTGGTTTCAAAGTTAAATAGTTTTACTGCTCATGAGTTTGAAGAAAAGTTTATCAGCAAAATTTAACGCATAAAAAAGGAAAAATGCAAATATACTACACAAGGAAGATCAGGAACAGACCAATCGCCTGACGTTCGGTCTGAGCCTCTAGCCAATGCTGTTCAAATTGAATGTTGTAAAGAGCCTCCTCAAGCTTCCATATCTGATCTAACAAAGGTTTAAAATGTTCTGCAAATGTACAATGCAATCACAGTAAGTCTGCCTCTCGAAGAGTTTGTTAGAAAAGAAAACAAACGGATACAGAAGTAAGGATTACCATCTTTTGCATGCTCATCATAGTATGAAAAATGGCCAACATGTATATCAAAGTCAATGGTTTCATGATAAGGAGACTTGTTAGTGAAGCAAAAGCGGTGGACTCCTCTTTGACGAGCCATAAACTCAAACTTATCACTTATCTTGTCACGAAAGTCATGAATTTGATCACCAGAAGGTCCCTTTATCTGAAAATTTCAACATATTTGAAATATTACAGGTATGTCTGGTAGGAATGAAAGACGATTCAATAACAGTTAACATTACCAAGTTTATCAATTATACTATGCTATCAATTGCAGTCATCTTAAGATTCAACTATGGCCATAATTGACCCAAAATTTCTATACTTAATAAAACTAGCAAACTTGGCCTAAAGTTGAAAAAGAAAAAAGTTTTGGACATTTTGGAACATATGCATATACAATATATTAACTCCACACCCAATCTATTCTAAGGAACAAAAAAAAGGTTGGAATTCCACATAGAAGATCCTTTCAAATTGTTATAACCTATACACATACTAAATTTGTGATCTTTTCTTGGCCTGTTGAGTTCAGCATTTTTGCATATGGGAAAGTAAATCATGAATTGGATGATTTGAATTGCAAATGAACAATGACTTTGAAGAGCTGAATTACAAATGAAATATGACTCAGTATCTATTTAGCATTGTTATTTGGACTTTTATTGGGAAAAACACTGTTGAAAATAGTGATTAGACATCATTAAAATTTGTTTAAGTTGAATTCCATATGTTTCTAGTTATAAAAGCTATAAACATCTTTTATCAAAAAAAAAAAAAAACAAAAGCTATAAACAGCGAACGACACTCTCAAAGTGCTTTTTCTCAATATAAATTGTCATTTTTCTTAGAAGTAGCTTTAACCCCAATATCAAACATGCTGCTCTCAGAGACTCTATGGTACTATATTGAGATGACACTACAGGCAGTTTTCATTTTTCAATATCTTATTCTGTATAGTAGGGGAAGCAAGGTGCTTAATAGGCGTCTTGCTTATCTCGCCATAAGCTTCATAATTACTGTTGCTCTCAAAATGCTGACTATACCTCAGAACTTAAAGAGTACATTCTAGTAAAAAGTAACCAAAACTTTTTTGTCATCCCTCCTAAACTATATTCTATTATTGAAATGAATAAATCCAAATCTCTATAATTTCCACTAAACCACATTATTCCAAAATACTTTGCTGCTATAAAATCTCTTTAAGTACAGAACTTGGTAATCTAGTAATGACAAATAAAATATTCATTAAAATATTCTAGCTAGATACATTTCATGCCACATAAAATTACACGGTTCAATTTAGTCTTCCTATCTTCTATTTTAGCTGTTATCCCTTTAAAATGCCATTAATCAATTACACCACAGATACACATTCAAGATGTGAATTTCTAGAAGATTAAAAGATCACATTTGACTGCAAAGTGAAATAAGAAAGGGAAAAAACTCTTTAGCAAAGAAGAAATAAGTAGCCCACAAGATGTAGGGAAAAAAGACGGGGAAAATTTTCCCCAAGCAGCTTGATAACCATCTCTAATTCTATTCTTATTAACCTCAACCATTCTAAATATCAAATATAACTATGTCAAACAATATGATTCTCAACTTAATGTCTATTTAAAATTACATATGACCGATAAACTAATTTACAGTTGAGATAACACAACTGCAAAAAATTGTTTCTCAAAAGCACGCTTTGCCTATAAATCTACGAATCGCCCAATGAAGAAAGAAAAGGGTCCGAGATCAGGAAAGAGGTTTAAAAGAGATGGATGCTTATGGTCCATAATGATTACGGGTAGAAATGGCTAGACGTAGGATTTCCAACTGGGATGAAAATGCCCAAAATTGATTTGGTTTGCCTGAAAAATCTGTCCTAAGCTTCATATAAGCACAAGCTAGGTTGAATTTGGATATGAAAATGGGATCTAATTAAAACTTGGGTCGACCTTGAGCCAAGATAACTAAATCATTTAAACTCAGCCCAGCCATAATGCAAACCTTTTTTTTTTTTAATTTCAAAAAGACTTGACAAAAATAAAAAAAGAAGAACAAGCAGATAGGCTTTGTGATGAATATGACCAAGGGATTATTAGGCTGACATCAAGTATACTCAATTCAGAAACCATTGGCAGTTTTAGAAAGAATATCTAGGTAGATTCATGACAAAACCATTTGAAGATAGCCACACAATAGTTCTCTGCACAGTAAATACTGCCCAACTTTCCAGAAGTCAGAAGCAAAATGCTATGATAAATCTGAAATGAGCTTCAATATTTCATGTGTACTTATGCTTAAAATAATTCCTAATATGCCCCAAAAGAAATCAAGCCTAAAATTTAAGTAAACACAAACACATAACCAAGAAAGATGAAACTTACCACAAGATCAACACCATCATTAGTATAGTGCCAAGACGAATCTGTCTTGATGACAACAAACGAAACATGAACTGTATCCCCTTCATATTTAACATCATGAGAGAAGCATTCTTCCCTATCAATCACAAATCTAATCCCAAAAACTGCTCGCAGGCTCAACAAAAATATCAGCAATACTACAGGATAAAGTTCCTTTAACCCAATTCCCATCTGCAGAGTTCAAAAGCAACAAAATTTCCAAGTCACAATAAGAAATAATCAATCAAATTATCCAACACAAGGGCCATATTCCAAAACCAAATAATAGAACTCACATTTAACATAGTCAAACTTATTTCCCCACACAATCTAGTTCAACGTGCAACAAATGTCGGGTATTGATCCTAATTACCAATTAGCCAAAAACCCACAATTATATTCAGTTCACAAAATGGATTAAATGCACTTCTTAGCAGGTAAGAAAAAAATTATAAAAAAATCTCAACTTCCCATAAAATTAAAAAGGGTTTTCTATTATCAATCTTTAAAAACTGAAAAAAAAACTCTCATTTCAAATCGAGCGATACAATGAAAGAATCAAATCGGAGAAAACAATCTCGATCTCAAAAGATAACAAAAAATTTGATAGAGAAAAAGAAAATTGAAACAAAAAAAGAAATTAGAAATGAGAAAAAGATATTACCTTTGAAGTTGAATTAGGATAATTTTTTAAAGCCCTTTGAAAGCCTCAATAACTTATCAAACAACTCTCTCTCTCCAAACTTCACAATCAGAGACTTCGCTACTTTAAAGGCTTTTTTGAGGTGTGGTGTTCTGTCGTAATGGGCTCTGATACTGTGTTTCGATCCAAAAGTTATCATTTTGCATCTACACGTTTGTAAGCCTCCACGTATACTCGTACAGTGGATCTGTCTTCCTCTTTAGGCAGCTGTATTAGAGTAATCTTTTTTTTTTTTTTTTTTTTTTCTTGTTTTTAATATATTTATTTATTGGACAAGAATAAGTTATGAACCCATTCTTTAGGATTTAATGAAGGTGCCTGCTATGGTTACTTGAGAAAAACTCAAGTAAAGTTTACTTGATTTTGAAATAGTTATTTTTAAGTTGGCTATAATAAATTTAATATTGATTACTGGGTGAACAAGTTTTCCTTTTATTTTTCTCATTTATTTTCTATTTCATCTTCTTTCTGGCCTTATTATTTGATACTACACCATATTTCTTTCTCCATTATTTTTTCCTCTTTCATCATTTCTTTTTGGCCTTACTAATATATATATATATATTAATAATTTGTAAATATGTGCCGACTCGAAAATTTTTGTGCCGAGTCAAATATATATATATATTTACTATTAAATAAAGCTAAACCACAGTGCCGGTTTCTCAGTCCAATCGGACCGCTTTAATCAGTAACAATTCGCTACAGTATTTTTACTATTTTGTAATATTAAATATTAAAAAATTTTACATAAATATGTGCCGAGTCGAAATGATTTTG
>CANXYC010863003.1:0-43158 GCA_948193065.1 Aleurites moluccanus | reverse complement strand
TATTTTTTATATATTTGTTTAAATGAAATTATTTTTTTCATATTTAACAAAATAAAATAATTTTATTTTAATATACAAAAATATTTTTCAATCAAATATATAAAAAATAAGAAAATAAATTACTTTTAAAAATTAATTATTTAATTAAATAAAAATAATATTATTTATTTTGATTTTAAATTAAAATATATAAAAAATAAATAAATAAAAATGTAATGTATAAATATTATACTTAAAATTATTTTTATATATTTTTTAATATTCTAATTTTAATTAACTAAAAAAGTAAGAAAATATAATTAAATATATAAAAATAATTTTCAAATTTATAAAATTAGAAAATAGATTAAATAATTAAAAATTAATTTTATTTATTTTAATTTTAGAAAAGTATAGTTAAATAAAAATTAATTATTTTAATTTAATAAAAAGTAATTTTAAATTAAAAATAATATTTTTTTTTAAATTTTAAATAAATAAAATAATTAATTTTTAGTTAGTTATTAATTTATTTTATTTTTTTATATTTTCAATTTAAAAAAATACTTTTTTTTAAATAAATAAAATTTTAGGGACTAAATTGTAATTTGCCAATTACTTTTTTAATCCTTGTGGAGCCCAGAAAGAAAAGTCAACGGTCAAAGGGTCGAAATTATAGATTTTAATAATGTTAGGGTTAAAATTATATCTCGAAAAATATTAAAAACTAATGTGTTCCTAGAGCTAAACAGCAGAGTTAAAATTGTACCTTATCCCTTTTATTTTATATGTAAATTAAAAAATTTAATTATTTTTTATTTATCACGTAATTTTTTTTTTAAATATATCTATTTAAAATATTTATATTATATATTTTTTAATTTTATAATATTTATAATAATTAAAATACTATTTTTAATTAAATTTATAATTCTAATATATAAAAAAAAATTAATTACAATTCCCTCTTATAAAATGACCTATATATTAACTCCCCTAACCTTTCAAAAATAAATATATTATTAGATTTTTCTATTTAATTTTGATATTAATCAACCCTTAAATAGTTAGCAAGAGAAATAAAAAGACAAAAACACTTTTATCCTTTATTTTTAATTAATTATATTATATTTTTTATTTAAATTTTTTTAAAATTAAAAAATATATTTTTTATTTTTTTAAAGGTCATAAGATATTTAGTGTATTTAGTTATTTTATAAAAAAAAATAGTAATTAATCCTAAAAAAGTAAAAATGTAATTAATATGTGAAATAATATTAATATAAATTAATAAAAATCATATTTGACATTTATATACTAAATTAATATATAAAAAAAGAAATATGACTATATTTTGAATAAAAAAATAAAATATTATTTTATTTTTTTTTTTGGATTTAGGAAGTATTAAATTAAAAATAATTGAATAGCCTGCAATAATAACTAAAAGAAAATAATACTACAAAAGTAATATTAGGATTTTAGGAATCTAAAAATAGGGTATGAACATAGTATTAAAAATAAAAAAAATAAACTAAATAATAAATAGATATCAGAATTCTAATCAATCTGATTGATAAAATTTATGCTAAAAAATTAATATATAAATACAATGTGTATTAAGAGTTCGTTTTCTATTATCATAAGAATTTTACATTTTTCATTATAGAAAAATTTACAGATTTAAGATTTAATTATTTATTAATTAACTATACTATTTTATTGTGATTAGATTTTAATCTTTTTTAAAATTTAATATTATTTTTTATGAATATGACCTCTTTACCTTTTAATCCATTATCAAAATGATTAATCATATTTGTTATTGTAATTGTGAAGAATTTATTGCAAACCCTTTAATTTTAGTTTCAAAAAGGTTTATTATTATTATTATTATTATATATAAATTAAAAAAAAATTGAACCAAATTTTTTTTTTTTTTTAAAGTCGACAGCCTTCAGTAAATGAACAAAAATTTTTTAGGGTAGAAGATCTTGTGGGTCCTTTGTGAGATACCCAAAGGTAAAGTCAGTGAGCTTTGGAAATGAAATTGACACCATGCACAAAAATTTTGTAATTTCGTTAGACATATCAATTTCTATGATTATCATATTTAAAATTCATGTTATATTTTTTTATATTATTTTCAGCGATATATCATTATATTGAAAAATATTGATGATATTTAGGAAATATATTTATATCAGCTAAAATTCATAAAAAAATAAATAAAATATCGAGCGAAATAAAATAATATTTTGAGAAATAAAAAAAAAACTGAAAAAATTTAAAAAAAGTTGCAGGATATTTTTTAAACTCTTTTTTAATATATTTTTAATTTATTAATAATTATTATTATTTTTATTAGAGGCCAATACACTGAAATAACATTGGAGGCTACACAATATAATAGCCCTCTCCTATAACTTTTCTTATTAAATTGGTTTTTCATCTTTTAAGGATTTTAGATGTCTCTTTAAAATATTATATGCAGCAAATTAAATATATTTTATCTAAATAATATTAAATTTTTTATATTATTTATATCATAATACAATTAAAATTATTAACATCATATAATTTGATGTTATATTAGAAAAATAAATTAAGCCATATAATATGGGTTTGCTTTAAAAATTAAAAATACATTATATATTAGAAAATTTATGATTATGCTTTAATGTTTATTAGAACATTATGCAAAAAAATGTCAAGAGGAGGGATGAATAAAGATCCTAGATGGGAACATAAAACTTGTATACTATATAAAATTATTGAAAATATATGCAATTATTGTGAAAAAGTAATTTAAATTAGTGGAGTTACAATTATTTTTGTTTTGTATTATTTGAAGAAAATAACATATACTAATATTTAAATTCAGTAAGTATAAATTTATCGAATTTATTTCTGGTATTATTACATTGAATTCTTAATTTCAGTACAATTATATATAACTTTATAACTTTTAAATATTTTATAGATAATTTTTTTCGTATTTTTTATTTATAATTCTTTCTCTTAATCTTTTATGATATATCTTAAAAAGATTTATATAATATTTTTAAGTTTAAATCTTAATTTTCATTTTTTTTTTAAAATTAATATCGATATTTCAAATAATATCCATATTACAATCGATATTTTTATAATTTTAAAACTTCAATATTGTATTTGATGATATTTAAGTCCCCAGTTACAGTGACAGAAGAAAGTGGAGAAAGGTAAACAAAAGTAACTAAGCAAAGATGGAAAAAAGCTGGTGAGAGGCCAAAGCGAGGGTATGGTTACCCTTTTTTATTTATTTATTTAAGTTCTTGACTTTTTGATTTGATTCTCTTAAAAAGTTTTCATGGATGGTTAAGGCTTTGCCACGCCTGCCAAAATTTCACCTCTCTTTTTCTCCACCCTTCAATTTGTAATAATTGTTACCCCACACCACATTACAAAAAAGAATTGAGAGAGAATTTCATTATACATCCAAAAGCCAAGTTTTCTTCTTATATCAAGTAACTACTCACAAGAAGCAAGAAAATCCAAAGCATATACAATACAACCTTCTATTCTTGTTTCAGTTCAAGATTTTGGACACATTCGTCGTAGTCTGTTTATACAAGAAGAAAGAGATACTCAATATCAAAAAGAAAAAGAAAAAGAAAAAAAAATAGCAATGGAAGCAAATGTGTTTTCACAGAAACATATGAATTTTAATGTTTGATCTAGAAGAAAATGTGCATATTCTCTAACCTTTTAACTCGCAATCTCAACTAATGTCACAGCAGCGAAGACGAGAAAAAGAACGCCTCCGATGTATGCAATAGCCTGTCCAAAGCATTGAATCTAGCAGCTTCTTTAATGCTTACAATGTACATGAAGTTTTTTCTTTATGCTGTGTTTTCTTGAAGACATTATGCTTCACTTGTCAGGAAACCATATCCAAGTATGAAGATATCCTACAAAATATAGGCCCACCCACTATCTTAGATTATTCCTACTGGAGTAGTCCTTGGATTATTTGGTTGCCTGATCATGTTGGTCCAACTAGGGCACCTTTTTAAGGTACAAATATCATGATATGGTCGACTTTACACTTTCGATCAGACAATTTGTACTAAAGTAGAAATGAAATCTACTAGCTAGATTTGATATAGGCGTTAACTGGCTCGATTAGAACTTTCATTGCACCACAGAGATCAAATATTGAATGACAGGATTCTGTACCACGCTAGTTGGCTGCTATGTGTTTCTAGAAAGGAAATAAATTTGAGACAGTTTACTCAAACTAGTTTGAGATTTAAGGTTTAGTTCAGTTGAGTTTCAGACTTGTAATTTAACAGGAATTGGGTGGCAGAAGGTTGAGATACTGAAAGTACAAAATGAGTTTGGACAGTTTTTATTGCAAATCACATGAAAAAAGGATTATTCAGGCCAGTTCCTGAGTAACTTGATAGCTAATAAAGTTTCAGCTCCTGACCCATCCTTAGATGTTTTCCTAAATATTTTAGTTCGAGGGCAAAAAAATGGTCTATTAAAGCTGGAAATTTGTAGCTCCATATAATCACAAGCAGCAGAGAGGGAAATGATATGATTAAAACATGTTTTTGCTTGTAGATAATGTTGAATTTAAATCTACCTTTTCTGATAAGAATGTCCCAAGTAAAGAACCTCCCAAAACAGCAATCTGCACAAAATAAAATTGCAAATTGGTGAGGCCAGTCAATTTAGATGTGCTCAGGTTAAAAGGTAAAAGGAATAAAATTGGGTGTATTGGCAAGAGGATTAACATTTTTAAGCAGCCACAATTCTCTCTCTTTCTTGTAAAGAAAACAGTAAAAGAGATGTGTTACTTCAAACATTATCAATAGTTATCTAATGATCAATACTATACAGTTAGTACATCTAACTTGTTGCCATAGTTCACTTCTTTAAAAAGAATTTTGCCAGGCGTAGTGGCTATTTATTTCACAACAAACTTGCAGTTTATGCTTATGTGAATGTGATAGCCAATTACTGGAGTTAGCAGAGCAACGGTTATGTTTTCTTTCAAGTAAATGATTACCAATGTTGCAATGCCATGACCAGCCAGGGCTCCGGCAATTACACCAAGAGGTGAAGAAACTGCTTCCAGGGCTGCAAATGGAGTGGGGAACTCTCTGTTAGTGAAAAGGATATAAGAGGCATGCATGCGTTGGGATAAGGGGGGGAGGGTGGGGGGGGTGGGACATTGTCCATATATTCTGGAAGTTGGATGCCTAGACAAAAACCAAGAGGAAAGTACTGATAATAGTGTTAGCAGTTGTTAAAATCCCAGCACCATTTCCAGAAATCTTTGAAACTTATAGCTCTGCCTAGCTCATGACATAGACATAACATGTGATCGGATTAACCTTACCATGGTATAGTAACTGGAAGACAATGAAATACATTCAAAACAAGGGAAAAAAGAAGTAGCTGGAAGACATTATAGTGCAATTGAAGAAAGAAGGAAAAAAAAATCCCAAAAATCAATTTCTGAATTTCCATAGAAGGTTAGCTCTCTTTTTTTTGGTTCTTCAGTCAGGTGGACACCGAATATATAATACTTAGTGAAATTGAACTTTCACCTCCTTTTGTTCATCTTTTGCTTTGAGACTATTGCTTGAGCTGGCATCGATCAACGTTGAAACCCCAAAATAGACCTGAATTAAATCATAATAGCTCACTATGCTGCTTATATTAAGGGGTTTCTTAAGATTTTTTTTTTTTTTGGTGTGTTTTAAACCAAGACTTGGGATAAAAGAACATTTACCAATAGGCAAACTGCAGCAATATCATCAACAGGCAAATCAGTCTCACCAAACCTGCATACCAGTGGATTATATTAGACCAATAATTTACAGATTAATATAAACAATTTCAAGTACAGATTAATCTCCACTCTATCTCAATATTAACAACATCCAATGGCATGTTCAGCACAAGTCCATGAGTTCCTAAATTAGACAGGTCTAAAGGGAAATACCTGAATGGAAGGATTTCATCGACATAGTGAAACGTTCTCCCAAGAATAACGGATATGATAGTCATTGCCCTGCCATGCCATTTGGACACTTCTGTGAGAGTCAGCAGTTCTATTTCTTATATCAGCAAACTAAACAAATGCTACCAGAAATGGATAATCATTTGTCCTTGAAATTGTAGAACAGCTTATTGATGTATTTGATATCATACTAGATTCTCATAAGAAGATGAGAAGAAAAATGGACCAACAAATATATTACATGGAACAAAACTACCGATGCATGTGAGAAGCCTTGACTCAGACTGCTAATTTACTGATGTTAAATTACAATCTCTTAATGTAGGGGACGTTTCCTTTCCAGATCCACTTCCTGTATCAGTCCAATTATCTTACAGAACAACCAATTGCTTAAAAAATAATTTATTCTACAGATCAGTAGACCTATGCAAAATTTCATTATGATAAAGTTATAAATGCAAAGGACATCTAAATCACCATTCTTGAGCAGAAAAACATACGCAGGTGCACCAAAGGTCCCAGTGAAAACAATGGCGGCAGAATTCCTAGCTGCTAAAAGTGCCTGCATAGGACATAAAACATCCACACAACTTTGACATAAAAAGCCATTTAGTTCACTCTTGCCAACATGCAGAGATTTGCCCCAGTAACACAGTTCTATATGGAAAAGCTCAATGACAAAGTTTGTTTCACTATATAATTCCATTTGGTTAATTCTTACCGCTATGAAAAAGGTCTTGTCTCCCAGTTCTGAGAAAAATATCAGCAAGAATGACTGTAGAACATAATACACACAAAAAGAAGTGAATTGAAGATTTTAGTTGCCTTAACTGGATGTTTATGCATGAAGAAGTATCTCTGGTAAAAGGAAATGTGAACATTGTTCCTTCCCGAATTTATTTTACAGGAATAAAATCAATAAAATTAAACTCATTATTTGCCTATAATGTGTAGATTGGACCAAGCCTTAATACTAAAAAGAGAATCGATTTTGGATTACCTTTATACTATTTATAGTGTGCAATATAAAATCACTAATTAAACAATCACAAATAATAATAAAAACAAACACACAATTATATATTAAAAAAAATATATAACAACCAGCTTAAATTAATTAAATAAATTTGTAGTGTTTGTTTGTTTTTGTCAGTGACGTATCTGATTATCTTTTAGCATTTTATTTACTAATAAATCTTGGCAAGTGATTGGTGGGGGTCGATGTATTGTTTTGTTACACAGTGGAAGATAAAGTACGAGTTGTTTGCTAATGGTAGCTCAATTATTCCAAGCCATTCTCTCTCCCAACTATAGAGATCAAATTTCAAAGGATAAATAACATTGATTGTCATTTCTTTTTCTAGAGTTATTATCAAAACAAATAATTTTTAATTATCATACCAATCATATTAAATTGATGCTCTTTTCTGTATCTTGCAGGTCCAAGAACGCATCAGATCTCAAATATTATGAATATTATAAATACACATCAGATCTCAAATATTATGAATATTATAAATACATATGTCTGAATATCAATAGAACATACCAATAAGAGTACTCGTATCATATATATATATTCACTTAATTTCTTGTATTTCAGATTATCTTACTGTATGATTATATTACTTTTTTTCAACAAATTATTTTATTTTTAGTAACATGTTAATATTTCAATCACTAGAATACCTATCTATAGGAGAAAATATAAAAAAATTAGGGCCTATGGTTTTTCTTAAGTTATTATATATTAGCCATTGATCTTGTAACCTTCTTTTTTTTTTATTTGAATGAATTGTTTCTTTAAAAAAAAATCCAATAAAAAATAGTTAATCATCATCTGCATTAAAAAGTAATGAATTTCATATTGTGGACTTTCACTTTATTAATTTTAATTTTATTGTCTTTGATTAGTTTAAATTACAACAATAATCAATTGAAAAATTGCAAATGTAATTATTAAATGAATTAGGTACACGCCCAAGCAAAGTACTCTAACTGAATATAGCCAAAATTGAAACCGACACACTAAATATTTGAACAGAAGTATCAAAATTGAAAGATGAGATAAAAATTGATACAAAAGCAAAATTTTAAATAGATTTGTTTATTGGAAGACCCAAAAAATATAGGCTTAATGGGAAAAAAAAAATTAATTTTAGTATTTTTTTTATACTTTTATCATTAATTTTTAAATTTGATAATTTGTAACCATTTTTAAATTTTTTTAATTCTATCATTGATTTAATTTCAAGTAAAAGTAATAAATCGAAATTTATTAAATGATAAGTCTAATTTTTTTTTTTTAATTTATTTATGTTATAGAACTTAAAATTATATAATATTAATATAAAATATTTTTAATTTTAATTTTTTTTATATGATTTATAAGTAAATTTAGACTTAAATTCATACTTAATTTTACTTAAAAATATATCGGTAATAGAATTGTTAAAATTTCAAAATTATTATATAAAATTGCTTTAAATTAAATTGAAAAATTCATGATAGAATTACAAATATTAAAGTTTAAGATTATATTTTAATTAAACCAAAAATATATATGAGTCCATTAAAATAAATAATTATTTCATATTATTAGCAATGGAGTAAGCAAGGGGAAGAGAACACAATTTGGAATCATTGGTAAGCTTTTGAGATTTTATATCTAATATTCTGATTGGGAAGCTCTTGTTCGTAGATTCATCAATGAAAATTAAAATTTTAAAAACAACATGATAAAAATTTGATATTTTTATTCTTTCATTTTTAGAAAAAACAACCACAATCACACATACATTGTAGTTTTGTTTTAGAAATTAACCGAAATAGATGAAATTAATTTAATGTCTAATAACATTCATATAACTTAATATCAACCTTAAGACGAAAATAATTGAAAAGCTCCATATTAGCAGCATCCGTTTGAAATGTAGCAATCCCTCTAGCCATGAAAAAATCTCCAGTCCCTCCAACAATTGCAAGTTCTCTAATCTTTTCATTCAATGGATCTACACCAATAATATTAATAGTACCTTTATGTTCAGTAGAATTAAACACAAAAGTGAGGCTCATCCAAGAACTGTATTCAGTTTTCTTGTCATAAAAATAAAACCCTTGTGCTGTTGCAATTGGAGGAGAAAGAAGGTTATTGTCTGCAGTAACAGGATCATTGCAAACGACCATCATACCGAAAATGTAGTCTCCAAGCTTAGTTGGAGCTGTAATTTTTGCAGCAGTTGCATTAGCTACATTTGTTCCATCAAACATTACGTCATGGACAAACAGCTCCAAACGCTTGCAAGGTTCTTGATGTTTCAATGTTTTTCTGTGTGCTAGAACTGATTCAGACATAAGAATCAAGAACAAAAGAAGGAAACAGGACTTTACTGCAAGATTTCTCATTATAGCAGGAAATCTTTTTTTGTGTTTTTGTGAGTAATGGTTGGGTTGTTTTGTGAAAAATTATGCATCTTTAGTTCACCTTTTATAATGTGAGTTTTAAGCATTGACTCCAACCTACTCTTGGCTTGATTAATACAACTTGTTCGAATCTTCTCCTCTCATAATATTAGGTACCATACAGAAGTAAACAAATCTGAACTTAACCACTTTGGGAAAAAAATAAATAGTAAGTACTTCTTTGCTTTCTGGCTCTGATTGGTGTTGTATATAATCATTAATTAATAATGTGGGTTTTGTTAATTACTATATCAAGTTGGTGAGCTAATCTCACGAGAGAATCGGAGTTAGATTCGCAACCCGACCCGAATTATGAAAGCACCGTTTATAATAAATCATATGTAAAAATTTTATTTTATTTTCGATAATTACCATTTGAAATGATTGAAATTTGTTATTATCTTTATTTTTTATGATTTTGCATTTCACTTTCAAATTCAAATCCATAATAATTTTAAAAAAATATATAACTAAATGAACACGTAATAGAATTTAATTCAATTAATAATAGAATTATTATATTAATTTGAAATAAGTTTTAAATTGATAGAATTCATTTTATTTAAAATAATTAAAAAGTAAATAATTTCTTTTTTCTTTTTCATTTGCACGCCTCTTTTTTTTTTTTCATCTTTGTATATTTTAAACTTTCAAAATTAATTTAATGAAATTGTTGTATAATTATTCAACTCATCAATAAAATTGATTAACTTTCTATACTTAAAATTAATTTAGATCCAGTTTGACACAGCTTATAAAAATAGCTTTTCATATGGAAAAAAGTTATTTTTCTAAAAGTGATATTTCTAAAAGTAATTAGCTATATATTTGTATTTGGTAAAATACAATTGAAAAACTGTTTATAAACTCATAAGGGTATTTTTATCTATTAATTTTTTAAAATTAGCTACGCATTTAATCTAAAATTCAGTTAAAACTCCAATTTCTAACTTATTCAAATAGCTGAATTTTAGCTATCTAGATAATTGCTTTTATTAATTTTGATATTTATCAAACATTATAAACTGAGCCAAAATCAGCTTCTCACAAAAAAAAACTGTTTTTTCCTTTTCATAAAATGTGCCAAATGGGTACTTAATGAAACTCGTATTAATTTAGCTTAATCATATACAGTCTTCCATATTTAAATTTCTAGTTTTACCCAAAAAAAAAAAAAAAAAAAATCTAAGGTCAATAACCTAACAAAAAAGATTGAATAACTAATTTTTGTAAAATCCAACTCTCAACATCAATTAAAATGCTAGTATTAATAAATACAGTAAAAATCTAACTTTTTAACTATTAGATTAGGTTTTATTTAAAAATTCTAATATTATTATTTGAATATTTTAAATTTTTGTTATAAATTTATATTTTTCTAAAAGATTCTCTCTCTGCTTCAATATATATATAATTGTAATTAAATTTGCAAGTGGAATTATTTAATGAATTAGTTAGGTACTCTAACCGAATATACCAAAAATTGAAACCAACACATTAATTCAATATTTAGATTAATAGAAGAACCAAAATTAAAAGTTGAGACTAAAATTCATACAAAAGAAAATTTTTTAATGTGATTTAGCCAATAAATGGTGGACTTACGAAGATTTGTATATTGAAGGACCCAAAAAAATTTGTGTATCACAAACTTTTAATTTTAATAATTTCATATAATAATTTTTATATTTTTATAATTCTATCACCTATTTAATTTCAAGTAAAATTAAGCCGTAATTGATTGATATATATCAAGTCTAAATTTATTGTTTTTTAGTTAATTATGTGTAATGTTGAAATGAAATATTTTATTATTTTAATTTTTGCACATGATTTGTAACAAAATAAATAAGTGAAACTACTAAATTCATACTTAATTTTACTTGAAATTGGATTGGTAATAGAATTGTAAAAATTTTAAAATTATTGTATAAAATTGTTAAAATTTTAGTTGAATCTTGCCTGCAGAGTTCCCATTACACTGCATGCGCTTCATCTCCTCATCAGCTGCTAACTTCATTTGTTGTTGCAACCACCTTAGAGGAGTATCAGGTTCTAGGAGCAAAAGGATAAAGGCAATGAGAACTGAAAGATAACACTTGAAACTGATATAAAAAAAGAAACTCTTCAGACAAGCGTTATGCTTCCAACAGTTAGTCAACTGAATAAGAACAACTAATTTATATTCAACAAATAAAGAATAACTCAACATTTGCAACACATGGTTATTAAGAATAAGTTCAATTCTTTCCTCTGCTGAAAACCGTTAAAATTTTGAAGCTCAATCTAAACATATGTTTAGATTAGACTATTTCCATAAATTTGATTAAGGATGGTAAAGGCCAAAAAGTAAATTACACTTTCGAAAAGCCTTAAGGAGGCTGTATGTCATACCATTTATTCATCAATAGTATCCTGTAATGAAAAATAGAACAGTTATTAAAAGCTGCCTAAATTGGCATGCAGGGAAATTTTGTGGTGAACAATAGTAATAGAGCTAAAATTTCATATAGGCTTACAGATGGTTGCTAAATCACAGCAAGGAAGAATTTTATGACAGACCTATCTATTATTCTATGTACCTGTCCAGCTCTATATTCGAACAAACAAAAAGCCCATCAGTTATATTCTGAGTCTTAGTCAAGCAACTCATCCCTTGTCTGTGATGCTACATCCAAAAAGACCTGGTCATTATACTGTTGTATCACCAAAACCGATGCAGTTGTTGGGAAATCAGAAGAAGCCAACAAGCTGCCTACAGGTCCCAATTCTGGACACTCATTCCTTCTGTTTAAAGCCACAGCTATTTCACTCTCAGGCATTCGACCCACCAGAAAAAGGTTACAGTGGCGAGTCTCATGGATTACATCTATAATTCCTGCATCATTTGTAACAAGTTTCTCTTCGTATTTTACAGAGTCATCCTTGGATATTTTCTGCTTAAACTCTGAGAGGAATTGTTCGTCCCAAGATCCCACTTTGGAATTTGAATTTCCTTCCATGTTAACTTGTACAATCTCCCCACGAGTCTCAGGTGTCACTAAGAAGCGAATAACCATTAAACTGATCCCAGGGTGTTCAGACATTCGAGCTCCATAAGCAAGAGCTTCACAGTCATCATGCCCCCCAAAGAAAAGGACCACAATTAGATAGGAAACATTACTTGCAGGAACATGGGTGGTTCCACCAAGCCCACGATCAACTAAAATTCCTACTGAGCACGGTGCATGTTCAAGAACTCTTCGGTTAACCCATCGGAAGTCTGTTCGAGTAGTCTCCAATGACCCATCTAACCTCTGATGTTTATGAAATGGAAGAATAATGATTGCAGCTCTCTTCCTCTCAGCAGTGGCACAAATGTCCTCGTGCAAATCAGTCATTGAAGAGATTGCTGTCATTGGACGGACAGACACCTGGCTCAGATGCTGAAAAGCCTCAAAAGCCACAATGACATGATTGGTGTCAGACCTGTGGCCCTTATTCCATGCAGGTAGCCCATTTTTTCGGGCCTTGTGAACCATTAGTATAGCAGATGACCTCTCTGATAGCTCCTTGAGGTGCAAAGCATATACACAAAGTGCTTCAGCCTTCTTCTGAATTCCTCGTGAAGCTTCAAGAAGATTTATTATAGATGGGATGTTTGTTGCACTGTGGAAACATGCCAATATGCGGAGTTGGGAATTTGAGTTTTTCCTTTCAATAGTTCTATACTTGTAATCAGCCATCCTCACTTTTCTTGCTGGCTTATATACTGCCATAACGAGAGGTGTGGTGATGAAGGTTGTAAAAAGAGCCATTAGAACCATGACGGCAAAAGTCTGATCATTCAAAACCTGAAAATGCAGACAAAAATTATATTGGAGTCAATAAAAAATTATCCATTAGTTAAAAAATTATAGATACAATTTCAATTACAGCAAAAATACTCAAGTACCTTTCTATCTTTGCCAATGTTGAGGACAATAAGTTCCACCAAGCCTTTGGTATTCATTAGCAACCCCAATGCCAAAGCCTCGCGAAAAGGCACTTTGCATGAAAGGGACACCAGAAAAGTGCCAACAATCTTCCCAAAACAGGCCGTAAAAATCACTAAAGCCAGAAGACCCCAAGATTGGAGCCCCTGAATTGTGCCTATATTTGTCTTCAGTCCACTTGAAACAAAGTACAATGGCAGAAAGAGGCCAGATACGAGATCTTCAACTTTTTCCACAAGAGTGCGTGCAAAAGGCCCTTCCTTCGGGACTAGAACTCCAATTACAAAGGCCCCAAACATGGCATGAATTCCAATAGCATCAGTCACAAACCCAGCAGCTAGAACAGTAGCTAATGTAGCACATACAAATGTTTCTTCAACTGGCTCACCTTCATGGCATCTCCGAGTCATTAATTTGAAGATTGGAGGCACAATTAAAATTGAACCTATCACAAAAACGCACCCAGACAAGAAAACCCAAAAAGAAATAAGGGGAGAATGGTTAGACCCGGAGAGCGCAATGGCAAGAGCAAGAAGAATCCATGCAGCCACATCATTAACTGCTGCAGCCGACATGGCTATTCTCCCAATATCAGTTGTTAAAAGCTTCAGCTCAGCCAATATACGAGCCAAAACAGGGAAGGCAGTTATAGAAAGTGCTACGCCCATGAATAGAAGAAATGAGGTACCGTTAACACCTTTAGATATGGTTGCTCGGAGAATGAACGATGAGCCAATTCCCATTGCAAAAGGGAGCATTATTCCAGCAAGGGCAATTGCAAGGGCTTTTTTTCCAGTTTGACGAAGAGATTTAGGATCTAGCTCTAGCCCCACAAGAAACATAAAGCAAATAAGGCCAATGTTTGCAAGTGTTTCTAACACTGTAAGACTCCTTGGTGGGAACACAGCATGCAAATATCTTTCACTTCGACCTAAAGCAGATGGCCCAAGTAATATTCCGCCCTGCCACATGGTGAAATCCTTGATGTTAGGCTCAAGATAATTTCCTATGTAATGAAATTCTCATTCAATGATGATATACCCCACTAAAGCAACATGCTGAAATTTGTTCAACACAAGAATATGCAGAATCACATTTGATAACTCATGGACTTAAACATTATGTATGAAGGAAAAATAGGACTAGAAAAATCAGAAACAAAATCAAATTCTATTGAGAACCACAAGCACCATCTATCCAAGCTCAGTTGCCGATGCTTTTCTTGTAATCAATATATGCATAGCTTTTTGACCTATGCTGAGGGCATTGACTTATTGGTAACTTAAAATGCATTAAGTCATGGAAATTTTAACCCATGTTGACAGCATTAATTTATTGGTAACTTATATAATGCATCCAAGCCATGGGCATATGAACTATGCTGACAGCATTAACTTATTGGTTATTTATCAATTTTTAAAAAGCAAAAAGAGAAATGAGAAAGGAAATAAAGTTAAAACAACATGTATTGGGCTTAAACTGGTTGTCTTGGCACCTGGATGTAAGAGACAAATACGACAACCATGATGATTTTCAACAAACACCATCTTTCTCACACAACACTAGCTGCTAATTCAAGTTTTATTCAATGTAATGGGCAATAATTAAGATACCAGATAGTTTTGCAAAAAAAAAATGGAATCTTTCAATCTTCAGACAGGACAGGAGGTTCAAAAGCACACCATAACAAAGAAGCATCCTAGATAAGGACTATATACTCTTGTCCACTTTACTGCAACAATGATAGCATATATATAAACACCTCAAAAATTAAAATAAAATAAACTACAAAGCAAACAATTTGAAGATCGGCATATAATCAATAAATAAAAAGAAGAAATGGAACATACAATAATCTCTGCAATAACGCGTGGCTGCCTTAGTGGTCTTAAAAGAAAAGCAAGACCCCGTGTGAGGACAATCACCAGACATATCTGCAATATAGCCAGAGGAACAGAAAAATCCAGAGGATTATCACCCTGAAAAACACCATTTGATGTTGCCTTCATTGGAGATGGGCATGTCTGCCCTATCGTAGTATTTGAGGCCATTTGTTTGCTTCCCTGCGGAAAAAATGTTTACTTTCCTGAAAGAAAACTAAGACTTCAGATTCCACAAGAAAGAAAACTAAGACTATGGATTCAAAGAAATATCAATTTAGTTGTCACAAATATCAAATTTTCGGCACATAGGCTCAAACAGAAGAATCTTAGTTTCCAAATCCAATGCATACAAACAGAACTGATCACTATAACCACTATATATATTTATATATATAACTCAATTTCAATCTATATGGATAATAAGAAAGCAACCTTAAACCACTAATATGAAAACCATGCTTTCCCTTTCAGGCGCAAAGTTTAATCAGGAACAGCATACACTACAAATTACCATAAAATGAGATAAAAAAACTCAACGAAAAAAAAAACACTTATATGTCTGCATCAAATTCCATCCCATCAATCATTCAATCAGTTTGAATATTCGAATAATCTGCGGTGCAAAAACAACGCCACGTTCCAAAATCCAAATCCCAACACAAAGATAATGCAGAAAGGGGAAAAAAAGAAAAAAAGAAAAAGAAAATCAATTTCCAACTCATTTTATTTATTCTTCTAAGACATTAAACTTAAATGAAGCGGGAAGAGAATTAACAAATTCCTTCTCTCCGTTCACCTCAATAATTAAAATTTATAATCCAATTAATCTTTTGATCATATAACATGCAAGAACAAGAATAAGAAACAAGAAACAAGATGATATTTATTTTGCAAAGATTGCAAGAATTTAGGGCCAAGAAACAAGAAGCATTGCAATTTACCAAGATTTCGAAGATTATTACCTGCGGGGTGTGTAGCTTATGAGTAAACTCCAAAAAGGCAAGAAAAGTTTGGAACTTTGATATATTGCAGTTATAATGCAATTCGAATTCCGAAAGATTTAGATTTTGATTAAAGAGAGACGCGATTTTTGTTAATGCTTAGCAGTTAAGACTCCTAAGAACTTACTTCGCTCAGTCACTCTGCATCTAACAATTGATTCATTATCAGTCAATACTCATCACTGCCAAATGCAAATATCTCTTTACATTGCTTTGCATTTATTAAATTTCTGGTGGGCTGGGCTTTTTTGGACTTTACAGAAGAGTTATGGCAAATGATTTCCATTTTGTTTTAGAGTTTTTCTTTTTCTTTTTCAGGATAAGTGTTATTTTATTTTATTTATTTTAGGATAAGTTTCACTATTTTTTTCCTTTCTACCTGTGAATAAATAAAGGTAAGTTGATATTATAAAATTATTACAAAATAAAAAAGGATTAAAAAAGTGCATAATTAAATTAATAAGAAGAATGTCATAAATTTTTTTGGTGAATGCAATATTGCAGCTCAAAAAATATAATTATTTTCAAATTAATTATAATTATATTGATATTTTAAAATTTGGCTATATATATATATATATATATATATATATATTACATTTTCAGTAACAAAACTCTATAAATTATTTTCACATTGAAAAGAGTATACATGTCTAATGTAGCCAATTTAATAAAAAAAATTAATTAGTTCCCTTAGAAATCCCAATATTGTTGACTAATATACTCTGTATATTAACATATTCAACTTAAAGTGCTTAATAAGAGCCATTGGTTTGGGTTAAAGACCTTTTACTTTCAAGTAATTAACAAATACAAAGCACTTTTTATAAGTTCTAAGCAAAAGAATGAACCTCGTTCACTCTCTAAGCAAGAAGTGTTGCTAGTTGTTTCCAAACCATCCACTGTGTATTGTGGGACACTTGATTAATTAATTAAATGATTAAGATACTTGATTCCTCAATTAAACAAAATAAGTGTTAAGCTCTTAATAAATTTATTATTATTATTTTAATCTTTCTTTTCTTTTTACTAGCATGAAATTGAAAAATCGAATATGAATTTATTTCTTATATCGAATATGAATTTAAATTATTATTATTATTATTTTAATCTCTCTCTCTCACTTTAAAAAAAAAATTGACTTTCACTTTAAAAAGAAGATGACTTTTTAATGATGAAACATGTCTAATATATTCATTTATCTCAAATTATACATGTAGGGGTGAGCAAAAGAAAGGAGAAAAAAGAAAATCAAGCAGAACTAAATTTAGTTTGTGAATTCAGTTTGATTTGATTTAAAATTTAGTTCGATTCGGTTAATTTTTTGAAATTTCAATTAGTTCGATTTGGTTTAATTTTCTTTAAAAAATCAAAATAATCGAACCGACCGACATATATATATATATATATATATATATATATATATATATATATATATATATATATATATATATATATATATAATAATTTTATATTTATTTTATTTAAAAAATTAAAATAATCGAACCAAAATATATATGTTCGGTTCGATTTGATCTGAAAAAATTTCAATTCGATTCAAGGTCAATTAGATTTAATTTCTAAAAATTATGATTCAATTTGTTCGATTTTTAAAAGTTCGATTCGATTCTGAACCAATCGATTGCTCACCCCTATATACATGTTTTTTAATTATATCTCATTTTCTAATTTTGACTATTAAAATTTTGATTTTAAAATTTTAATTATCATTTTTAATAGATTTTAGCTTAATTAAATTTTTAAAAAAATATAAAAAAAAAATTATAAAATGATATAAGATTCCAAAATTTTAATTTTAAATATTAAATCAATTAAAAATCATATTATCAAATAATACTATCTAAAAATATCAAATGGAAATATTAAAATTTGAAATTAAAAAAAAAAAAAAAACTAATAAGGAGTAAAATTAACCACCAATAAAACAAGAACACATAAAATTTGATGAATCCCATCATTTTTCTCTATAAATAGAAAACTCATGTAACAAAAAAAAAGAATCCCCTCATTCACTACGTAAAAAAATCTCTCTCCCTCTCTTATTCTCTCCATATAATGTATATATATTTCATTTATATTGTAATTTCACAATATAATGATACTAACTTAAGTATGGGAGTTTTCGTCATAACAGTTCGACCAATTTTTGATCCATTTTTTTTTGGTTTCAAGTTATAAACATTTTATTCAAAAAGATTCAATTTTCAGTATAGATATTTGATAAATTATTTCTATACCGTCTGTGAGAACGACACAACAAAACCGTGTCCTTGCTCTTTCCTTTCTGTTTGTCGAAGGCAATTATTCCCTTTCAAGAAAAAAGAAAGGAAAATTCTGAGCAAAGTCATGCTTGAGCGGCGCTCGTGGAATGTTGGAGCTAGTCATATCCGCAAATGTGTATTCTCTAAAGAGAAGAAGAAAGGTTGAAAGATAAAATGCATCTTGCCATTAGATGCAAGTGGACCCATCCATTTTACAATAAAGCAAGGTATATTTTATAAACAAAATTTTTTTTAATTTCAAAAGCAAGTGATAAGATTTGTGCCTCACACAATCACGTGTATAAACTTTTGGCTTTTTGTGTGAGTTTTTTCGTACAATTAAACTACATGATCATAATTTAATGATACATGAAATTATAAACTTAAATTAAATAATTATGGCCCTTAAATTTAATTTTTTGCATTATGTTATACTAATATATATAATGCAATTATAATAAAATAAATAATATTGTTATATGAATTATTTGTTATGCATCATAAATATTAATTTATGTCTAAAAATAATATGTAATTATTTAGATATATTAAATGTCATTATTTAAAATTATTTTGAGAATAAATTATTTCTCTAAAATAAAAATTTTAATAAAATTTATCATTTTCGTGGGGAGTAAGAGTCTCTCAAATTAATAAAATTAGTTTGCAACAATTTATTTATTGCAAATTATAATAATATTAAGTGCAAATGCTACTAACAAATTATAGTCGAGAAAAATAAAAATTTGTTTATTGGTTACTGGCATTAAGTAAAACCCGCATGTAAAAAAAAAGAAAGTGAAAACATTGAATTTGGAAGCTGCGAACTATATGAAAACCTAGCAAGGCGAAGTGATTTTTAAGTCACGAGACATTATTTTAGAAAACCTCACAAGGCGAAGTCTATTTCTTTAGTCATTGCATGACGATGCATTATTTTAGAAGACCTTGCAAGGTGATGTGAATTTCTTAAGTCTTTGTATGGTGAGATATTATTTTTCGTAAACCTTGCAAGGCGATGTGGATTTTTTAAGTTGTTGCACTGCGAGGCATTATCTTATAATACCTTGTAAGGAGGCGGACTTCTTAAGTCCTCACATGACGAGGCGTTATCTAAGAAAACCTCACAAGGCGAGGTGAATTTAATAAGTCCTCGCACGACAAGGCATTACTTTAGAAAAACTCGTAAGGCGAGACGGATTTCTTAAGTCCTCGCATTATGAGGATTATCTTAGAAGACCTCGCAATGAGGTAGATTTATCAAGTCCTCATACAATGAAGTGTTATCTTAGAAAACCTCACAAGGCAAGGCGGATTTTTCAAGTACTCACACAACGAGGCGTTATCTTAAAAGACCTCGCAAGACAAGGTGGATTTCTTAAATCCTCATATGATGAGGCGTTATCTTAGAATAATGTCTTTAAAATCGGACCGGTGAAGGCAGAGGATCAGATGATCGACCAGGATCAAATCAATTAAACCGAAAAAAATTGGTTTATATAGATGTATATATAATTTGACATTCATTATATATATGATGAAAATAAATATAATTTGACATTTATTATTTTTGATTAAAAATTAAAAAAAAATTAAAAATTTAAAAAAAGTAAAAAAAAAAAATTTGACCTACTCGAATTGAAAAAATTAGTCCAATTTGACCGATTCACTAGTTAACCGGTCGGTTCACCAGTTTTTTAATCAATTTTTGGGGGACGATTTTTTTAGGGCTGACCAAATCGATCCTTAGTTCGATTTTTAATTTTTTTAATTCGATCGATCGGTTCGATTTGATTTTAACAACAACGTCTTAGAAGACCTTGCAAGGAAAGGTGAATTTGATAAGTCCTCGCAGGACGAGGATTTATCTTAGAATACCTTGCAAGGCGAGGTGAATTTGATAAGTCCTCGCACGATGAGGTGTTAAGATCTCGCAAGGAGAGGCGGATTTCTCAAGTCCTCGCATGGCGAGGCATTATTTCCTTACGAGGTGGATCAGTTATAGCTGAAGAAATAAGAGAAATATGGACACTTCAACAAAAAACAAAAAGAAACCAGTCTTCACATGAGGAAGCTAGAAAGAGGTCGCGAGTAAAAGAGAAGACACAAGAAAATTTGTCTCCAAAAGGGCCTTTGTGGACAAGCCACTTTTGAGCTCGCTACACTAAATAATGAAGAAATTTATCTATTTGTGGTCTCATTCACACAATATCTCTTGGTCTCACATCTCTAAAAGACTTAGTACGACTAAGAGTGGGAGAAAAGACTTTGCTACGGCGAGGCATAAAAAGACTTAGTACGGCTAGGCGAAAGACCACAAGGCATAACTCCTATGGAAGTAAAGACCTCATTATAGCGAGGCATAAAAAGACCTAGTAGGGTTAGGCGAAAAACCACGAGGCATAACTCTTACAGGAGTAAAGGCTTCACTATGGCGAGACATAGAAAGACCTGGTATTGCTAGGCGAAAGACCACAAGACCTAGTTCGGCTGGACGAAAGTTCGCGATGCACAACTCCCAAGGAAGGAAGTCCTCATCTGACGAGACATCATTATCCATATGGGGAAGGTTTTCATAAGTCTTCCTCTGACAAGACATTATAATCCCTAGAAGGAAGGTTATCTAGAGTCCTTTATCCAACGAGGCATGTTATTCTCTAAATCTTCAAGCAGCGAAGCATATTATTCTTGGGGTCCTTTTCATTAGAATAGAGGGCTCATGAATTATTAAAGACCTCGAGCAATGAGGCAAACTAAAACTTCTAAGAGAAGTGGATTCCTATGGTTTGTCCACTGTAATTGGAGAGTAAGACATAGTTCAACTAGGCGAAAGTCTATGAGGCACAATTCCTGAGGGAGAAAGACCTTATCAAGCAAAGCACTACTTATAATCCCTAAAGGGAAGGTTTTTTAAAGTCCTCGACTAGCGATACATTTTTCTTGAAAACCTCGCAAGATGAGGTGAATTTCTCAAGTCCTCGCATGGCGAGATATTATTTCATGAAGACCTTGCGAGGTGGATTTCTTAAGTCCTCGCATAACGAGGCATTACTTTATGAAGACTTTGTAAGGCATGCGAATTTCTTAAGTTCTTGCATGATGAAACATTATTTTCCTAAGACCTAGCAAGGCGAGGTGGATTTTTCAAGTTTTCGCATGACGGGACATTATTTCTTGAAGACCTCACGAGGCGAGATGGATTTCTTAAGTCCTCACATGACAAGATATTATTTTTTGAAGACCTCACTAGGCAAGGTGGATTTCTTAATTCTTCACATAACGAGATATTATTTTTCGAAGATCTCGCAAGGCGAGGTGGATTTCTTAAGTCATCGCATGACGAGATATTATTTTTCAAAGACATCGAAAGTCAAGGTGGATTTCTTAAGTTCTTACATGATGAGGCATTATTTTCCAAATAACTCACAAGGCGAGGTGAATTTCTTAAGTCTTTGTCCTGCGAGGCATATTATATTATAAGTAATCGACCAGTGGGGCATATTGGAGTGACTTCTTAATGAAACAAGTATTTTTAGAGTCCTCTATATTAGAGTGGGAGCTGCGGATTATTAAAGATCTTAAATAATGAGATAAGCTAAAACTTTCAAGAAAAGTGAATTTCTATAGTTCATCACGAGCGAAATATATTTTTATTCTGTATGCGAAATATAATCTTTGAAAGTATCTACCAGGAGAATATATTATTAGAAATTATAAATAAGGACATGGAAGGCTCGAAAATTACTCTTGTAGCCTATTCCTCAAGATGCTCATATTATACTAAGAAATGGGGGGTTAATCAGAAATAAAATTGACCACCAATAAAATAAAATATGTGGAACTCGGTGGGTCCTACCATCTTTCTCAATAACTAAGAAGTTTAAGTAACAAAAAAATGATCCCTTCATTCACTAAAAGAAAAATCTCTCTTCCTTTCTTATTCTCTCCATACTGCATATATATATTCCATTTATATTGTTGTTTCACAATATAACGATATTGACTTAAATATTGAAGTTCTCGCCGAAACATCTCGACAAATTTTTTATCTTTCTCTATTTTCAAGTCTCAAATATATATTTCAAGGAGATTAAACCTCCATTCCAGATATTTAATAAATTATTTCTTATTAGAAATTGCAGGATAAGCAGCCACCCAATATATTATTGATTCCATCATCCTTGAAAATGTTAAGGTTGAAATTATCCAATTTAATATAATTATATTTATGTTTCCCATTAAATTAGAAGGAAAAGCTATATTAAGTATATATATTTTTAATCTATTTGGATATTATTTATTATTATTATTATTATTTCACTAAATAGAATTTCTATTTTCCCCTAAACAATTTGCAATAGCAAAGTCAAATTACACTTACAAATTCAAATATCACTAAAATGTTCACTATTGATGGGTGTCAACCTGGGACCTAAAGGTCTCTGGGCTCTTGTTCTACCAACCCGATTGTGGTGTTAACCACTTACGGTGCAATTTTAACCAAAAAAACCAATAGAATCAATGAATTCGGTTATTTATTTAGAAATTTTTATATTTCTGATTTTCAATTTAGTTATTTTAAAATTAATTATCGAAATAACTTAATTTTTATTTATTTCATAGCAATAATATATTATTTATAATAATTTTTTATTAATAATAGTTAATATTTTTAATAATAATTTTTATTTTTATGTTTCACATTAATAAATTTATAAATTAATGATATATAAATTATTAATAAAAAGAGTTAATTATAATGACACTCCTGTATTTTTCTATATTATATTAATACGTCCCTATATTTTTAAAATTATACTAAAACATCCTTACATTTTGTTTTCATTAAACAACAATGTCTTTCCATCCATTTTTTTTAATTTTTCTGTTAGTCAATATAAAAAAAGTCAAATTTTATTTAAAATATTTATTTTAATACCAAAAATACCCCTTTATTTACCCATTCCATACCCACACCCTTCTTTGTCTTCTTCATTTCACAATTTCTATTCCCAAATCCTCTCCTCCTTCACAACACCCACTACTTTCTTGCCAACCAAACAAAACCAACCTCCACAACTAAAAATAAAGAAAAAAAATTAAACCAGAAAAAAGAAACACCCACTACTTTCTTCCCAACCAAACAAAACCAAACCCACAACCAAAAATAAAGAAAAAAAATTAAACCACATAAAAGAAAGAAATATTTGTGGCAACAAAACAAAAATACCAAATTGTCAGCACCAATAGTAAAAAAATCCATTAATGACGTTGACGAGAACAAGAACAGTCCTAATATCGGCGGTGAGAAGCAAAGAATCTTGTTGGATGGGAAGCTTCTGCTTTAACAATTGTTTGCTTTGCCTTTCTTTGTTTCTGGCAAGAGTTCTTTCATCGTCCGATTCTCTAAACTCGAAATCAAGCTAGGAGGGAAAGGTAATCGGCAACGAAGTAGCCTCGACGTCAGAAGAGGACCTCTAAGCTTGTTGTCCAGGTAAGTGAAGGCAATTCTTATTGTTGCTATCACGATTTTCCCGATGAGAATGCTAATGGGAATGCCTATACTGTCCATAGCTTGGAGAATAAGCTCTAACCTTTGAGCTAAGCTCTTTCCTAGGCTTGATGAGCTTCAGGTATATGGGTTCCTAAAGTGGGTGGAAATTCCAGTTCAAATACCTTTTATATTTGTCAACCAGTAATTGCTTTAACTATTTGTATATGTGTTAAATTTATTATACTTAGTAAACCAAATTCATAAATTTGGATTTATCTTTGATTATTTGCGTTGAATTGCTTCAATTTGGTGGTTTAGATTTTGGAAAATTGTAAAAGAGGGGAGAATGAGAGAGGAAAGTGGTGGTGTAGGTGGGTGATGAAATGAGTGAAATTAAAGGAGGGTATAAGAGTGAAAATTAAAATTTAAATAAGGGATATTTTGGACTTTTCACGTTAATTTAATATATTTTTTCACAAAAGGATCTCAAATTTTAACGTAAACAAAATGCAGGAGTGTTTTAGTATAATTTTAAAAATATAGGGACGTATAAATATAGGGGCATTTTAGTATAATTTTAAAAATATAGGGACGTATTAATATAATAAAAAAAATATATGAGTGTTATTATAATTAACCCTAATAATAATTATTTAGGTAATTTAGTTACTACCGATAATCAAACTAAAAATATTTAATTCAGTTGGATTTGATTATACTTAATTATTTTTGTTTAATTTCAATCAATTATTATTTTAAAAAAATAAAAAAATTTAATTAATTATAATTTCAACTTAATTCAGTTGGATTAACTAAATGCTCACTCCGATGAATTTGGTTAGAATCTGAATGATACATTTTTTATCCTTGAATGATGACAACTCAAATAAGTATATTATATTGGTTTATTTATATCAAAGGTTGGAATCCCACTTGTGAATTAAAATAGTTTCTTTAGATCAAATGTCAGCAGCAAATTTTTTTGTTTTTGGGCCACCACATCATATAAATTTATTTATTTAGATTCTTTGAAACACACGTTTAATTATTTATTAAATAATCAGTATATCTATTAAACTTGATTGATTTGACCCACTATATCAGCTGTATAAGATATGGCAATGCAGCCCAGCTAATAAAAGATGGCAAACTATACTTCAGTTTTATAAGATAAAATATTCTAATGAGGTATATAGTGTTTAACTACTATACATGATATAAATCTTTTGACAATAACAATATATATGTTATCCACTGGTTGTGACTCAGTTGACAACGCAGCTGAATTTATGAGAAGAATTTTCGGATTGGATAAAAAAATAAAACTATATATATGTTAATACAAATTGCACATACTTGTTTAAGTATAAATAAAGAAAAGAAAAGAAACCATATTTCCGTTTTTGGAGTTGGATCATGAAAAGGTCCTTTTTTTTTCTGTTAGATCGTAAAAAAAAAAGTATTTTATTTTTTCATAAATACATCTTTTATCTAAATAAAAAAAGCTATGCAAGAAATATGAATTTGCCATTATTTAATTGGTTGTGTTTGATAGGAGTTAACAAGCAATTCTACATTTGATGAATAACTTTCTCTTACTCTTTTCTTTATATATAATGTAGCCAAGGCCATAAATCTTGCAATAGCAAATATTTAATGTAACACTAGCTATTACATTACTAATATCAAGAAAAGAAATGTTGCTAGCAATCTTTGCATGATCATCTCTGACTTCATAAATATCAAACACCTCAATACCAAATAGGCAACGCAGAGAAATTAATCTAGCCAGTTTCTGAATCATTCATAGGCAACTCCGCAATTTTTGTAGATTTGACTTCACCATGTTGAAGAGATGGTTTACAATTATATTGTTGCACAACCAAGACAGATGCTGAAGTTGTAAAATCATGAGAAGTTAAAATGTTGCCCACAGGACCAAGTTCAGGGCACTCAACCTTATCACTCAAAGCTGCAGCAACAGGACCTTCAGGCATTCGACCGACAAGGAACATATTACAATGGTTAACTTCCTTTATTACTTCAAAAACTTCCATTCCACTATTCACCACTCTCTCTTCAAATTTGATCGAGCTGTCATTTACATTCTTCTTCAAACTATCTAGAAACTCATCATTAGTTGATTCTGAAGTATTATTGGACTCCTCGGTTATATCAACTCTTACCATAGTCCCAAGAGACTCAGTGTTTGCTATGAAGTGAATGACAGTTAAACTAATTCCGGGATGCTCAGCCATTCTTGCACCATAAGCAAGGGCTTCACGATCATCTCGCCCACCGAAGAATAAGGCTGTTATAGTATAAGAAACATTGCTTGCAGCTACATGCGTTTGTCCACCAAGTCCACGATCCACTAAAATCCCAACTGAGCATGGAGCATGATCAAGAACCCTCTTATTGACCCAACGAAAATCATTTCGAGTTGTTTCCATTGTCCCATCCAACCTCTGATGCTTGTGGAATGGCAGGATTATCATTGCCACCCTTTTCCTTTCAGCACTAGTGCAGATATCCTCATGAATGTCATGCATTGGTGAGATTGCTGTCATCGGACGAATAAGCACATGGTTCAGCTGCCTAAAAGCCTCAAAAGCAACTACTACTTGATTGGTATCAGGCTGTTGCAACTTATTCCAAAAGGGTAGTCCGTTCTTTCTTGCCTTATGAACCATAAGAATAGCAGATGTCCTCTCAGAGAGCTCCATGAGGTGCAGAGCATAAACACATAGTCCTTGCCTCTTCTCAGTTCCGCGTGAAGCCTCAATGAGATTAATCATTGTGGGAATGTTTGATGGGCTATGGAAACAAGCCAAAATCCTAAGTTGACTTTCTGGGTCTTTTCTTTCAATTGTTCTTTGCTTGTAATCAGATACAATAGCTCGTTTAGCTGGTTTATATACTGCTACAACTATTGGTGTTGTGATAAAGGTTGTGAAGATAGCCATCAGAACACATATAGCAAATGTTTGATCATTCAAGACCTGCAAATTATTAGGTTAAACTATTATAAGCATGAATGTGAGAATACAAGTAACTTAAAAGGCTAGACTATAACATTAACATAAATTAATGTAATTTAGTAATTTACCTTCCGATCTTTACCAATGTTGAGGACAATGAGCTCCACCAAGCCTTTAGTATTCATCAAGAACCCCAAGGCAATAGCTTCCTGAGCAGGAATACGGCATAAGAGAGAGACAGTAACAGTGCCAACTATCTTCCCAAAACAGGCTGTACATATGATTAAAACTAGTAAACCCCACGATTGAGCCCCCCGAATTGTGGCTATATCCGTCTTCAATCCACTAGAGACGAAGTATAAAGGGAGGAATAAACCAGATACTAGATCTTCTACTTTTTCAACAAGAGCACCAGCAAAAGGTCCTTCTTTTGGGATAAGAATCCCAATCACAAATGCGCCAAATAAAGCATGAATTCCTATAGCATCAGTGCAAAAACCTGCTGCCAAAACAGTAGCTAATGAAGCACAAATATACATTTCATTTACTGGTTCACCCCGAGTACAACGATGTGCCATCCATTTAAAGACAGGAGGGACAACGAATGCACAACAGAGAATAAATCCAGACCCAGATAAGAGCACCCATAAAGATGTGAGGGGAGAATGCTCAGTTCCAGAGAGGGAAATAGCAAGGGCAAGTAAAATCCATGCTGCTACATCATTTACTGCAGCTGCAGACATTGCCATACGACCAATATCAGTTGTTAAAAGCTTGAGTTCTGCTAAAATACGAGCTAAGACAGGAAAAGCAGTGATCGAAAGGGCGACCCCCATGAATACAAGAAGCGGAGCTTCTTTTACACCTTCAGAGATAGTCTTACGGAGTACAAATGATACTCCTATTCCTAGTACAAAAGGTAAGCTGATTCCTGCAAGAGCAATGCTTAATGCCTTTTTTCCTGTCCGACGAAGAGATTTTAGGTCCAACTCAAGGCCTACAAGGAACAAGAAGAATAGGAGACCAAGATTGGCTAAAGTATCTAACACTGTGAGGCTTCTAGGTGGGAAAATCCTATGCAGATAGTTTGTGTTCCGACCCAGAGCTGATGGTCCAAGCACTATACCTCCCTGCTCGGAGAAAAGATTAGAAGTCAAGACTCTTTACGATATTGTTTGTTATAAATGAATTAGCAGTACAAAATTAATTTTCAAATGACAGAATTTGCCATAATTACATGTTCTACTCCATAAAATTTAGCCTTTTTTAGGATTAAACTGAAACAAAGTCTTAATGTATATGAATTGATGGTTCAGTTACATGTTTTAACAAATAAAAATACAATATAAAAATAGCAACTTTAAGTATTCACTTTGTGATGGCATATATAAGGTTATAAGTCAAATGAAACAAGAACACTCTCTTTCACTCTAGAAAACAACAGATACTGCTGCTAGTGGAGTAAAGCAATCCAATATCCAATCACTATATGATGTATTTCCTAGTTCATTTCCTTTAACTTCGGCCCACATCATCCCAAAGGCTAAGCCCAATATGTTAGCGCATGTTGTAAGAATATACGAGTCTTATCCATATACTTTTAGGCTTAATTTGATCATTCAAGAAAATAAAACTTAATATCTCTCCATTTGACTTAATTCAAACCCATATAATAAAGAGACAGATTTTGAATTTCTATTTTGGGTTATTAAAATTAATTAAGTCATGCAAAGACAACTCTCTTTTATTCACTTTCAAAATTAAGAGAAATTAAAGGAAATCAGGTTTTTGAAGAAGAAAATTCAAGTTTTTATCTATTTTTTTTTTTACCTTTTGATTTTATTATCCGATTTAGTTAGACATGCTTTTTAAGAGCCAAAAACATACTTGTCTTACCAAAACGAGATGTTTGCTATTATCTATTTGTTTTTAGCATTGATTATTATAATAGCCTATATAGAATGGACGTAAGAGGAAATAATTAGATTTGAATGAATGACAAAAGCTTTTCTTGTTCATTTTCGTTGTTTTATCTTTCTTGCCATTTATCTTGCTCTCCTTTACTTACTTTGCAATTTGTTTTAGTTTCCTTTTAATTTTCAGTTGCAAACTTTAAATTACAACAAGTTTAATCTCTTTTAAGGTAGTTTTATTGATGTTCTTTGAATTAAACAAGCTTGAATATATCCATTTAACAAGTAGCACTTGTTCTTAAACACTCTAAAACACCCACTTATAAATCCTAAAACGTAGTTATTGTTCACCCTGCCAAATTTCACCCAAAACCTCATTCCATCTTTCTAAATACCTTATTAAACTTCCTCTTACCCTATAAAGAAGCCTTGTGGTGATTGGATTTCATTTGCTAATTCATTTGGGAGAAACCGAACCTGTTTGCATTGGGAGGCAGATTTGAGTTTGCTTACACTTCTTTAAGTTTTCTTTATGTTTATTACACCATTTTCATATCTGCATTTTCCATTCTAAGCCTTTAATTTCCAACATCTTTAATTTCGTTTGAAGATTAATATAGTTGATTTTAGTCATTTCAAATTCCTTTTTATTTCAGTTTCAATCAATCATCTTCTTCTTCTTACTAAAGCTACCAAAATCAACTTACACCACAAACCTTAACCTAGCTACTGCCCAAATTTCATGAACCCCAAAACCATCAATACCACTTCCTAAAACCCTTATTTTAGTTCCATATACCCTAATACTGAATATTGTAATGATTGGTACTCATTTGCAACTCATCTTGAAAGGAACCGAAGCTCTTGACAATTTCTATTGCCCAAAATCCCACCTTCTCCAAAATTTATCACTCCACTTCTTAATATCTTATATTACGTTATTAAGCCCTAATATAGAGTCTTGAAGCATTTGAAGTTCATTTGCTCCATCTTTTAAGAGGAACTGAATCATAACTCTAGAAGGCATATTGTGAATCTTTGAGTGAAGAACTTGGGTCGTCCATCATTTCCTTGGCTCTTGGAGGGTTTTATTGTTGGAGTTCACTTGGTAGAACATAACCACCAAATGTTTTAATATTCTAAAGAAGATACATGTCATAATATATATAGAGGATGGGACAATGACGAGCAATATTATTATATATAGAGAGAGAGAGAGAGAAAGAGAGGGAAAAGGGAAAAATGAGCAGAGAAAGGGAAAATATGAGAAACACACACTTTTTTATATATATATATATATATTTTTAATGTAATTATTTTGGCATTTTACTAAAACTTTAGCGCGCTGAGAGGGTGCCTAAAATTTTGTTCATCTTTGTGGCGAAAAACGCCAATTCGCGGTAAATAATTTTTTTTTTTTTGTGGGAAAATCCTATTTCAATATATTAGTTGCTATAATTTTTTTCCCACTAAAATTTCACCACAAAAAATCTAAATTGTTGTAGTTAAAGAGAGGTAAAAACAAGAAATGAAATTGATGAAAAGAAAGGGAGAAAAGGAACATACAACAATCTCAGCAATAACACGAGGCTGTCGCAATGGCTTTAGAAGAAAAGCAAGAATTCGAGTTAGCGCAACAACAAGAACAATTTGCACAATGGCAAGAGGCAGTGCATAATCAAGAGGATTATCACCCTGAAACACCCCATCAGATGTAGCTTTCATTGGTGCAGGACATGATGCTACTGTTCCATTAGTAGCCATTTTTCTTTTTCTTCTTTATAAATCACCAAGAAACACAGAGAAATTCACTGCAAGAAACAAAAAAAAAAGGCTGGGGTAATTAATTAATTAACTTTCGTTATTGGCTAGATAAAAAATCAGGCTGCCAAAAGTTATGAACTTGCCATAAATATTTTCAATAGTTATCCCTTTCAAATATATATAGAAACGTTTAACATGGTACATTCAAAATTGAGTAGATAAGTAATTCAGGATAATGACTGTTTTATTCTTATTTATGTATTGCTATTTATTCAAGATGGATAAGAAAATCAAAGAATTTGATAAAACAGAATATCCTAATTTTACCCTACTTCTTTTTTTAATCAAATTTCTTTGTTAGCAATAATCCTGAATTTTTTTTTAGAAAAAAATTCTTGAATTTTGAAATAATATTGATGACTGACTAATAGGCTACCATCTTAATATTCAGTAGTCAACATTAGCTTACTAGCATACTCTACCTAAAAAATTTGATTATATTTCAGTCTATCAATTTAAAGATCTTAATACAATGCACAAAAATTAATTATCATAATAAACTTTTGTGTGTAATTTTCCTAGAAATCAAACAAGTTTTGAGTCATAAAAAAAACAAGTTTAAGCTAAATTTATTAGTTACACAATACGAATTATGATCAAAACAAAACTTTATAGTGACTTAATTAATTATATAATAATCTTGAGTTTATAGCTAAACATGGTGTCGTGGTCGGTAAAAATAGTAATTAACAATTAACAATATTAGTAATTTAGTATAGAAGAAGCAAAAGGAAAGAAAAAAAGAGAATTCCATGCACATGAGATGAAAGAGAAAGAAAGCAAACAAGTATGCAATTCTAGCAAGAAGTAGGAAATTTCTATTTTGTTGACATTTGATAAAATTAATTCTAATATCGTGCATTGACCAAATTCGCGTTAATTACGTGCACACGTTTTTCTCTTATACGTTAAGAGGCTCAAAGGATATATAGGTCATTCTAAAAGTTTTAATTCAAAATCTTTAATAATAAAAAAAATAAAGTGAACAATGTTGGGCTTTCTGAATACATAAGGAACTCTTTTTTCCTCCCTGATGGTTTAAAAATACAAACACAATAAAGAATTTTCACATTAGATGAACCAAGAGATTTTAAAAGGGAAGGAGAAAAAAATAATACACAAAATTAATTTTAAGTGAGTCGAAAATTAAAATTTTATATATATATATAAAATAAATAAAAATATTAATTTAAATTAAAAAATAAAATAAACAAGTAATTATAATTTGATTTTGGAAATTTTAAATTTTCTAATGGGTCAAGATATTAAATTAATAAAAATTTTGGATGGATGAAATTAAGAATTTTAAATTTTCAGTGAATCAAAAACAAAATTTTCACTAAATTAAAAAGTCAAAAAAATTTTAAGTGGTTCAGGACGACATATCTCCGTCCTCTTCAAAGAATATTCTTAGCTTAATTTTGCAAACATCACTTCCTTTTAGCCCTGTCTTTCTCTGTGTAAAGTGAGAAGAAGAAAAAAACAGAGGAAGAAAGAAAAATGGAAACAAAAAATTCCATACTTTTAAAAAACACACTACACATGGAATATGAATAGATTATAATATTTGGAGAAAAATGGTATATGAAATATAAATTGATAATAATATTTGGAAAAAAATATAAATATTTTTTTATTAAAAAAAATAGATATAAGAATTATTATCAATTAAATATTTTTTCACCAATTAATTTAATGTAAGAGAACTTACACCAAGTGCACAAATACGTCCCATGAACCAACAGAAAAGTTAACGTCTAACATGGTCAATGCCAAGTTCTATATTTTTTCTCTTTAATTCATTAGAAACAGAGAGAGAGAGAGAGAGAGAGAGAGAGAGAGAGGGGAAAGGAGAGGGAAGGAAGGGAGGAAGGAGGAATCACCTTGAATTTGCTATGAACGTAGAATTCTTTAATCAAATTTTCTTTCTCCTCATTAGTCTCTTATTTTAATTGGTCTTTCTTTGAAGAAACAAGAAACAATAACCAAGAATCAAGAACCAAGAACAAAGAATCAAGAAATAGAAACAGAGAAATGGATTGGAGAAGCTATATATGAAGGAGAAGAGTATAAAGAAGAAGAAGAAGAGAGAGAAAGGGAGAAGAAGCGTTCGGTTGAGTGAGAATAGATCATTTCAACATTTATAGGACCGCACAATCAGTAAAAACCATATGTGCCACTTCATCTTCGAATAACAAAATACAAAAGTCTAACTGCAACAGTTTTTAATACAACAAAATATTACAATGATTACAACTCTGGTTTCAAAATTTATACAGTATATCAGTTGTCAAATTAACTGTTAAAAACTGTTGTGTATATAAATTGTTAAAATAAAGTAGTCCTACAAGCATTAATTTAACTTTTTTTTTTAGTAATTTGTATTAAAAAATTTAAAATACAACTATAAAATCATAAAATATGTATTTAAAAATTATTAAGATGACTTTATCAAAAATCAGTTTTAATCCTATTCTTGAAATTTAAGACACGTTATATGACGTGATAATTTTTTACTTAATAATTTATTGACTCAAATTATATATATATATATATATATATTGAAATTTAAAAATTTATCAATAAATAAACATATTTATATTACGATATGATTTAATACTTAAATTCTAATCAATATAATGAAAGTATGAAATGTATTTGAAGGGTTAGTATAGACTTGTAGTTGATGCAATAAAAAACCCATCACAAATTCACAACTAATATTAATTATTTGTATTTTTTTATTTATTTTTCTACCAAGTATCTAAAAAACTCATTAAGAGCAGTTATTTTAAATAAAATATAATTATAAAATAATTATTTTAAATAAATATAATGAAACTAATATAAAAATAAATTATACGAGAAAAAAAAAGAGATTTTAAAAAATTATTTTTCGTATAATTACTGTTATTCTAAATGATATGTTAAAATATTCATATTTATTTAATATTCATATTATTTGAATTGAACTTTTATTCTAAATTCACTCGTTAGAAATTATTTTTGTATTATTCATATTTTTTTCTTATTGGTACATTTGTCCTAAATTATAACAGAATCTGAAAAATATTTTATTAAAAGTTTCTAAATTATTACTAATCAACTGTTCACTAAAGTTTTTTTAAAAAATAATAATTAATAAATAAATATATTTTTTTATTTTGGATTAAAATTATAATTTAAAAAAAAATCTCAACAATTTATTTTATATGCAAATGTTGAATATTGTATTAATATAATTTATGGTGATGGGATAAATAGAAAAGAATCGTGATCCTTCCTTTTGTAATGTATACAGCAGTAACTTTGTGGCATCAAAGTCAAAATCCACTTCAAAAAATAATAATAATAATAATTACAGCTGGTTTGGTATATATATATGTGTGTGGCTGTGTTTTTATTTTTATATCTAAATTATAAAGAATTATTGAAATTATTTATTTCAACTATTTAATTTATTAAAATTTTAAAAAAATATTATAATAAAAATACAACAAATAATTTTTTTCATCAATTTATCTTTTAAAATATATATAAAAAAAATACAGTAGAGATCACTAAAATGCCAACTAGAAAGAGAAGAGAAAAGAAAGGAACCATACAGCAGAGGATCACAGTGAAAGAGAGAGAGAGGGAGAATCACAGGCGGCCACTGATGAGTTGTGCACTGGCAGAGAAAATCATCTGAATCTATAATTTGTTTAAAGTATTATTAAAGAAGCAAAGAGAAATAAAATAGTAGTAATAAAATAATGATATATAAATAGAAAAGAGAAGACAAAGTGAATTTGTTGCTAAGCGTTAGGTTGAGAAAAGGCTCTCCCCATTTATTGGGCCGAACAATGTGCAAATGCCATACTTATGCGTTGCTCATATTTATAATCTCCTTCTTTTTCTTTATTTATTTATATTTTTTAACCATTCTTACTTTCTTAATCTTTACACGTGGCTCTTTACTTGGTTCACAATTTTTATTTCTATTTTTTTATATAAAAATTAATATTTTATATAAAACTCGTTTATTTCATGAATTTATATAGAATAGTAGATTTGTCCCACAAGATTTTAAGTTATGTCCAACTTAAAACTGTATTATATTACTTTCACCTCTGTCACTATTACATCTCATCATGCACCACTTGAAATTCTACGACTACCAAATTTTTTGTGGCCTCTCAAGTCCATGAGTGGGTAGAAATCATATATAATAGTAACAATTATTTTTTGCCTATATCATAAAAATATTATGAATCCAAAGTCAAACCCACTATACTATATATATATATAAAAAAACAGTAATAATATTTTTATAATCAGCAATTCTTACTTCAAAATTTCTTAAAAGAGTCATAATTTGAAAACTCTTAATTATTGTAATAAATCAATCACTAATTAACTCTACATTAATTTTACATTATTCTAAATATGTATTAATTTGATTATTAGGCCTGCCACGGAAATTAAATGTTAGTTATTTTTAAAATAAAAATTAAATGTTGATTAATTTAGTCATTAGGCCTAATGTTATATATGTATATATATTGCAACTCTATCAATACTAATTAGGAAACAAGCGGACTATCAACATATAGTTGGATTAGATGTGATAAATTATAAGAAGAAGAGATCACATAATATATCTATTTTATACTGTTAATTATTGATCAAGTGCTGATTTATTGCAGAACCTCAGTGGAGACTTGTATACAACACATATAATTAAGGATAAAATATTATTTAGTACCTAAAATTTACTAAAATTAATACTTAGGTCATTATATTTTTAAAAAGTAACTATTGAGTTCCTAATATTTGATTTCATCAAAACAATTGATCATTCCGTTTATTTGGCAGTTAAATAATATTAAAAAAAATGATAATACCTTTAATTTTTCATTAATTTTTTTTTTCATACTATTGCATTAAAACCTACCTCAAATTTTATTCACAATCAAACTTTTATTTCTCCACATAATTTCATTAATCACAACATCCATACATAAATTTTATTTTCTTTAATTTCAACAAACCCAAAATTTACATAATTAATTAATTTATTAATTAAGCAAGAAAAAGGAAAAAACATCATGGTATTAAAAAAAATAAGAAAATATATGAATATGAGTTTTTTATAAAGGAAAATGAAAAGAAAATGAAGAAAAATGAAGAAAAAAAATATAAAAGTTGAAAATGAAAGTATTTTAGAAAAATAATTTATTTTAATTTAATTTTTAATTTTTTTTAACATAAAATTTGAAAAAAAAATATGAAATGTTCAATTATTATGATGAAATTAAACGTAAAGAATTCAATAAATATTTTTAAAAAATACAGAGATTTAAAAATTAATTTTACTAAATTTTAAATACTAAATAATATTTTATCTTATAATTAATTAAACATTCATAAATTATAATATAATTAACCATTTTATTTTAACAAATTAATAAAAATTATTATATTTTCAACAACATATCATCATCCCAAAAGTCAAAGCTTAGGACTTTGTTTTAAGTAATTTAATTGTATATATATAATTATAGAGGATAAATTATTATTTTATTTTTATCTTGGAATGAGAATTGACAAGTAATAATTATTAAATTAATAAATTAATGAGAATAATTTCTTAGCCTTAGGCATCACAAAATACTGATCCACTAACTAATTCATGCGGAGTCGCTGACACATGGATCTTTGATTATATGTTTAATGTATATATAATTGTGCGTCAACAATACGTAACACCAAACAACACTATTATTAGCAAAATCAATTACTTTTCTCCTTCTAAAATAAATATTTTAATTTCCTTTTTAATATACTTTAATTTAATTATTTTATTTTCTAATTTAAATTATATTTTATCTTGATATTTCAATAATACTCTTATATATTTAATTTTATATAATTAATATAAATTTTAAAAAATAAAAATATTTATTATCTTTAAAAAAAATAAAAAGATAACTGTATTTAATTAAGAGGGAGATATTAAAATAATAAATTAAATAATTATATTTAATTAAAAGAAAATAAATATTAAAATAATTTAAAAAAAATTAATATTTATATATTTTATAACTATGATATTTATTTTGAAATGTAGAAAGTAAATTTTTTTAAAAATCTTACTCACTTAAATATAAATATATATATAAATCTGTCTTAATTTTAATTATATATATATAAACTTTAACAAAAATAAAATTAGTATATGTTCTCGTCTTACTGTTAAGATATAATTAACCTCATATAAATTAAATATAATATATATTGAATAAAATTATATATAATTAAACTTTCTAACTTTAATAATTTACTTTATCTAATAATTTCTCATTTTTATAATTTGGTATTAAAAAAAATAATTATAAAATAAACAAAAGAAGATAAATTAAGAAAATAATTGTCAAAATGTTTTACGTATAATGGGGATCCACTTAAAAAGAATCATAGATAATTATGATTTGAGATGCTCTTATCTTTTTCTGGGTGTTCCCAAGTTCAACTTTCCGCTTTTTTTTATGTGCTTGCAGGAGGCTTCTAGGGTATACCCGACCTGGTAAAACGTGGACCAGTGATTAACATCCGTTTTCATATCCAAATATTATTATATCTCAAAATATTATTTTATTAAATTAATAATTCATATCCATTACCATAATTTTATAGGGAAATAAAAATTCGATCACTTACAAAAGTAAATATTATTAAGATTATAATCTCACTTATTGATTCTAATTAATCTTCCATTCTAAAATATTATTTAATAGGTTGATATCATTGTTACCTCTTTTTCTTCGATTAGAGTATTGCAAGCTATTGTTGGTGTCACTAGCAAACACCACTTCATGATTATTAATATTTTATTTGATTCACTAAATATTACTCATGAAATGAAATGATTATATAATATTTAGAAATATTGTTAATTTTGGTTCAAAATTATATATGAAATATTTTTTTAAAAAAATAATAAATTTAAAATATCAAATTTTGATCAAAATTCTATATTTAAGTGACAAGTGTTAGAATATTAATTTTTACACAAAAATAATTAACTTATATTATATCTAATATCTATTTATTTATAAATTATTTATATATTTTATCATTATTTGATGTTTATAATTATATATGACAAATATTTTTTCAAAACTTATGAAATACAAGTTTATGAAAAATGAAGAATACATATTCTAGTATACGTAGAAGTAATAACTATTATTTGGACTTATAAATCACCAAATTTGATCCAGAAGACTTTTCAATTGTCAATATGATGCATAATTTGCCCTCAGCTCAAAACTAAATAATTTAGTTATAAAAATCAAACTAAGATATTATGATATGATTTATTTTTTAATGTAATTTAGAATTTTTTTATTATTTATGTAAATTAAATGATATATATCATAAATCATAATATAATTATCAATAAAATTAAAAGAAAAACTGTATATAAAACATTTTAACAAACATCAAGATATATACAAAGATAATTAGGTAACAAAAAAAATATATAATGCATATAAATAAATTTTTATTTTCTTGAGTATTGGGGAGAGGTAATCGATCATAAATTTATTATCCAAAAGAATAAACCGTTAAACTATATTTTGGTATGCAATATATATAAATAAGTTAATCGCTATTTCTTTTAGATATTGTTAATCTAATATCCATATAAATTATTATTATTAGGAAAAATTAAATCACATATATCTCATCTTTTTAAAATCCGTTATTTTAGTATTTGGATATTTTTTTTAATAAATTTTTTAATTTTTAAAAAATAATTTCACGTATATATTTTTAACTTTTTTTCCATCATTGAATTGCTTATTTGTAACTTTATTCTCTTTTGATTTACAATTCTCTACTCCATTAAAAATTTTATTTTGGTATTTAATAATATATAAATTTTTATTTTTATCTTTTTTCTAATTCTAAATATTTTAAAATTGCAAATCAATAATTCGGTGACCGAAGAGCGATTAAAAATATTTATATGATATTATTTTTAAAAGTTGAAAAACTCATCAAATTAAAAAAATTATTCATGCACTAAAATAATAAATTTTAAACAGTTCATACACCAGATGTATAATTTTTGTTGGATAATATATCATATATTCAATAAATAGAAAATATATAAAGAACTTATAAAAAAGTGAATATAAGACCTAATATAAACTAATTGGTTTTATATAAGTAAATTTTAATACTTACTTGTAAGTTCGTATGTTTATGAGTTTATAAATTTTAATATGGTATTAGAGTTTCATATTTAAATAAGTTGAATCGCTTGTATTGTTGGATTGTTGATCTGTTATCACAAATAAACTCGATTGCATTTGAGGATGTGTTGAAAAATATACCTTATATTAAAGAAATAGAAAATATATAATGACTTGTACACTTATAAGTTTATATATAAGGAACAAAATTATAAGCTTTAAATTTGAGAGGTCAAACTAAAAAATACTAAACTCTAATATATTAAATTATAATTTCACACATATAAATATATTTCATGCTCACGTAGATAAATATATATACAATTTCATATCAATTATCTTTAATAAAAATAAAAGAATGCAACTTCATTGATTTAATCACAGTAGCCCTTTTAAAGATTCCTGGAGGGGCATAATAGTAAAAAAAAAAGAAAAAAGAAAAAAGAAAAAAGAAAAAAGAAGAAGAGGTAATTTAAAAGAAGTAAAACAAAAATTGCAGTATATGGTGCGAATTTGCACCTGCAAAGCTGTTTATTTTAGCTAAAACAACAACTTCATGTAAGATCTTTTGGCAGAACAAGGAAGAAAAAGAAAAACAATAATTTGTTGTGGATATATTTTTATTGTTAAGGAGGGAGCTCAAGTGAAAATTAAGAGGGATTTATATGAAAATTATTTATATATATATATATTTATACATGGAGTTTTTTTTAGATTTGAAAAGCATAATGTCTTGTGCTCTTCATATAGTTTTGTCTTTACACATATGTATATGCCCATAAATTTTAATAATTTTTTCCTTATAAGTAGAAGTTTCTTATACATCAAAATCTTGCGAACATATATAACTTAGTTTATGTATCATTGATAGTGATTCTTAAATAATGTATGAATTTATAGGCATAGATATAATTTAGAATTAAATACTTGTACAACTTAATAATATATAGCTTCAAATGTGAGTTCTTATTCTCTCAATACTAAGATAAAAAATGTATACAAAAATTAAAATAATTGAAATTTTTTATAAATTTCGTTTTTTCTTTGGATATTGCACATTATAATCTTCTATTTGCACTAAATTCTTATAGTATTTTATGCTACAAATCAAATAAAATTGGTCATACTCCAAACTCATTAGTTAGAAACACGCATAAATCAAGTAATGATCAACATTGATTTTTCTTCTTGTTGATTGATTAAGTCAATATAATTGATTGGCAAGTAGTTTCATTAGAAATAATATATAATTGTATAATTGATCAAGAAGTTGTATACTTGACTCTTTCCACAGTTCAATTCTAATATAATAACTTTGAATGTGAAAATGATGTTATATTTGAAAAAAATAAAAAAAATAAAAAAAAAAGATGGAATGATATATTTTTCTTTTGATTTTTACAATATTTTCATTGAATCATTGTGGATAAAAGGGTTCTTCTGATGCATTAACAGCACTCCAATTATTATGTCTAAACACTAAGTGACTTCCTTTTTATTCTTGCAAAGAAATTGTTTTGACTCTATTTTAAGAATAAAAAATAATAAAACAAATTTCCCTGCGATAGTAAACACTTCTAAGCCATTTTCCTTCCCAAGAACTAGGTAGAGGAAATAGGTCCCCACTTGATCCTAACATGTAGGAATATCTAACCTGAAGCACAGTACTACACACTAGCTTACCCTAATCTTTGAAAAAAATTATTTGCTCACTTAATTATTAACTTTCTTAGGAACCAAACAAAAGTCTTTGTCTCATCATAAGAAACAAGTTTAGGCAAGCTTATTACCCTAAAAATATCTATGTTAATTAAATTGCCTTCCTACCCAAGAAATTAAAAATTATTTCAGAACCGCCACTCATCAAAAGTCAAAAAAGGCAGAGTTTATATACGTTTACACGATTATGACCAAACCAAAACTTTAAAAATAAAGTAAACTATCTCAGGTTTAAATAAGGCATCAAGAAAAAAAATTGATGGATAGAGATCAAAGAAAGTTTATTATAATTGAGATGACAAATGATAAAAAATTAGAGTCGATAATAATGATAATCATTATCAATAATCAATAAATTAATAAATATATATTTTTATATTTTATTTTATTATAATGAGTTTGTCAAATAAAAAAAATAACTTAATACATAATCTAACAAATAATTTACATTGATCAATTTTTAATAGTGCTTTAAACACAAGAAAATACACAAAACAAATGGAGCCTTACAAAAACACCTAATCTTCATTGGCAATATCAGAATATTAGTTATTGTTCTATAATGTCAAGATGGTGATGTTTGTTAATTATTACTTCATTAGAGTTAATAATTAATAAGTCGGTTAATTCTTTAAATTAGTAAACTATATGACAAAAGAGAATTTATACTGAACTTGTTCTAATTAATAATTTTCATTATTTAAGATCATATGTCGACTTTTAAATTTATTTTTTATTCATATTAAATTATATTATTTGATATAATTATCAGATTAACCATTTATAATTATTATATATAATATATTTTCATTGTATATATATATATAAGAACTTCAACATTTTATTTCCTTCTAATAAAAAAATAAACATCAATTTCGCGCGAAAGCAAAGTAAGGTCTGGTCTAAAATGATGGCATGTAATCTGACGGTTAATGGAGGTGTGGCGACTGTACAAGTGTCTGATTGTTTAGGTTATTCTATTCAACGTGGCCCCATTTTTATTTGCTGGCTGCGAAAAAACAGAGTTAGTGTTTAATATTTTCATAATCGAATAAGTTAAATTAAAAAAAATTAATATATATATATATAATTTGATATTTATTATATATATAATAAAAATAAGTAAAATATAATTATTTTTAAATTAAAAATTTAAATAAAATCATATTTTTTATGGTCTCAATCAAATTATATTAAATAAAAAATTATATACATAAAATAAGTTATGAATATTTTGTATAATAGGGTAATATATAATAAAATTATGATTTTGATGTCTAATAAAATTGAAATAAAACTATTAAAATTTTCTTAATTTTTTTTAATTTAAAACAACGTTATTTTTATTTGATAAAAATAAAATTTAAAAATAAAAAAAAAAATTGATCCACTTAAATTAAAAAATCAGTCTGATTTGATCAATTTACCTATTAACTGATTGATTCATTTTTTTTTTTAATTAATTTTTAAAAAATAAATAAATAAAAATTAATCGAACTTTTTTTTTTTTTTTTCATTTGATCAATTAATCTAATTCGATTTTAATATTTATGGTTGTGTGTTACTCATCTTTACAAAAACTTTAAAATCTCGGTCAACGAAGTCTAAAGATTCCAACTTTGACTTTGCTGTAATTGCACTGTTTCGAGGAGCAAAGAGACATTTTTAAATTTTAGAAGTCAGGCGTCTGGGAGTATCATATTTACCACATGACCTTTTACATATAACTAAATTTCTAAAATATATATATATATATATATATATATATATATATATAATTAAAATTTAGATTAATTACAATTTTTCCATGTTGAACGGCCTATTACATTAAGTTCTCCCTGACCTTTTAAAAATACATTAATTCTCCCTTGGCGAATGTCATAATATACTACTAGATCCTTCCATCCAATTTTATTTTTAGTCAACTGTTAGTCAACCCTACAAGGATAGTGAAAATATCAAAATATCCTTACTCTTTATTTTTAATTAATTATATTTTATTTTAATTTTAATTTTTTTTAAGGTTAAGAAATTTATTTTCATATTTTTGATAAATTTTAAAATAAAAAATAAATAAAAATATTTTTTAAAAAATATTTTTTATTTTTTATTTGTTATTTTTTATTTTAAAAAATAATTTAAAAAGAAATTAAATTATTAATTAAATTATTTCTTTTTAAATTTTTTAATACAAATAAAAAATTCATTTTCATATTTTTGACAAATTCAAAAATAAAAAGTAAAAAATATTTTTATTTTTTATTTGTTATTTTTTAAAAAATAAAATAAAAATATTTAAAAAATATTTTTATTTTCAAATTTGTCAAAAGTATGAAAATATATTTTTTAATCCTAAAAAAAAATTTAAAGTAAAAATAGAA
>CANXYC010862965.1:0-24658 GCA_948193065.1 Aleurites moluccanus | reverse complement strand
TTGCATGTTCATATCTTACTGAGTTGAAGGCTCACTCCTCTTTTGCGCAGGTGATAGTGTAGCTCGAGAAGGAGCTAATATAGAAGACCGAGCTTCTTGATTTATTCCTCTAAGAAGCCATCATTGTAATTATTTTGATATTTGTATTCATTGAATTGTATTATGGTATTGTATGTATGAGATCCAGGATATGAGTGTTCTATGGATTTATGGTGGCCTTAAGCCTACCCTTGCCCTAGGACTGTCGCACCACTAGAGTTGGGGTGTGACATATATGAGAAATGAAAGATTTTCAAATCAAAGACAATCCAAATTTCATCCAAGAAGAGATGGACCATTCCAAGTTGTGGAACGAGTCAATGACAATGCATATAAAGTGGATCTTCCTGGTGAATATAATGTTAGTGTTACCTTTAATGCTTATGATCTTTCTTTTTTTGATATAGGTGAAGATTCGAGGTTGAATCCTTTTGAGGAGGGAGGGAATAATGCAAATCAAGGTACTACAAGTAAGCAAAGCAAGGATCCAATGCATTTTAAATTGACTTATTCAAGAAAGAAATTTAAAGATTCAATCAATGGACTTATTCAAGACTTATGGAACAATCTATCTACCATTGAAGATTGCAAGGAAGTGTCAATCATCAATCTAGATATTCAAGAAAATAAATCAAGCTTGGTGACCATGATTCAAGTACAAGAAGGAGCTACCAAGTTGGAAAAACAAATCCAACTCTTTCTGAGTTTGAATTGCTCTATATTGAATACATTTATCTTGTTTTAGGCCGCTTATATTTTGTTTTAGCCCATGGTTGAAAAAGACATATTTTAATTACTTAATTAGTAAGTTTTAAACCTCTTTTATGTTAACTTGAAGCCCAAAATGAATTTAAATTTTATTTTTATCTTATTTACAAGCTTATCCTTATTTAAGAAGTTTACTCTTATTTAGGAAGTTTATTTTTAACTAGAAAACTTAAATTAGGGTTTTCATATAGTTAAGTCACTATAAATACTTAACTAAACACATGTATTCTTAACTTCAAATTTTGATTAATATAAACTTTGTAAGAAATTCTCTCAATTTTGGTTCTTGCTAGAATCGGTAGAACTTATCAAAGCTAATCCCTTTGTGGCGTTCATCAATTATACCAAGATTATTTAGCACAAGTTGCTATTAGGTCAAGGTTTCTTTGTTTTAAATCTGATTTGGCTTTCCAAGGTCGCTTACTAAGCGTAAAGGTGTTGGGTCTCAGAGCAAGTTGATTGGGGTTTGCATCAATTAGATTTGAAACAAGAAACCTTAAATGATGATGATTGGATTCACATCAATCAGATTCTTTTTCAAATCTTATATTTCTATTAATGAGATACATGGTTAAATGAGATTGAACCTTAGAGAATGTGAGATAATTGATAAGAATGTCAATGGAAATGATGATGAGTATAGCATTTTGAGGAAATAAATGAATAGTTATACTAGAAATTTGAGATAACTTGAAATATTCATTATGATAAAAAAAGATTATTAATTTATGAGAATAGAATTCTTGATGGAAATAAGATAAATAGTGATGAATTAGAAAGTATGATTATGGAATTAACGTCTTAAATGTTAGTACTAAGCATTGAATTGGAGAATTATTAAAATTATTATGTTATAAAAATTTATGATATATTGCACCTAAAATTGATATAAATAGTTTGTAATACCTTAAAATTTTGACACAGTTACTAAACAGTTTTCTAAAGTACCGGTTCGAAAACATCAAAAATAATTATACAGCCTAAAAAATTAATTTAGTATCAAATCTAAAGCTAATTAATATAGACACATGGGTAATAAGAGAACTAAAATAATGTTATTTTTTAATAAAAAGAAAGAATGGAAAAGTGTTATGGATGATAGAAAATCAATATAATGGCAAAACCGTAAATAGGTGCAACTTTAGGGGTATTTTTAGAAATTCACTGTCTAAAACTCAGCATTAGACCCAGAGCAATATTAAATGATAGAAATTCCCAAAATATGTCATTTCACTCCCTACACTGATATTTTATTCCAAATAGAAATAACAAAATTAATTATAGAATTTTATCGGGTAAAAATGCAAATAAGCATAGTTTGGGGCTTATGTGCAAATACCCAAAATTTGGCATATAAATACCATGCCTTGGATATTTTTCACATCATTTCTTCTTCTTCTTCTTCTTCCATGTCCGAATTCCATCAAGTATAATCCATCCATTTTTCATGGAAAATTCAAAGAAAAATCATTGAAAAACCTAATTTCCAACCTTGTTCAACTTTATTCCATCAAAATTTCATCAAAATAACAAAGAAAAATTGTGATTTTTCATCAACAAGTTTTTAGCCACTTCATCATCATAGTGTAAGTTGATGTTTTCTTCCATTTTATGGTTTAGATAGACGATTTAAATGATGAATAAGTTAGTTTTAGCAACCAATTGCATCAATTAAACAAAAATCCCGATTTGAAACCCTAATTTGAATATGCCAAATACAAATTCTTAAATTAGTATTCTAGAATTCATAATTAGGTTAAATTATGATTGATTGTATCCATTAGAAGCTTATTTGGTGATGGTTTTGGTGTAGAATCAAAGTCTGAGGCAAAGTGTTCATATTGCATCTTATAAGGGAAATTGGAGCTCAAGGTAGAATTTTTGCTATCTAAGCCTTTAGGTGAGTTCAGTATACTTCATTTTATATGTCTTTCATGTTAGATTGAATTATGAAAATAGATTGTGAAAAACACCCTTTGTCCGAACCCAAAATTCTATTTTTCCCTTTGAAAATTTTATTATTTTACCTTGATTTCTCACTTGAATTTGATCCTTAAATTGTTGTTTTTCTTGATATTTGAAATGTTGGTTAAATTGTTTGCATTGTGAACACTTGAATTGATGTTCGGGCATCGCCAAATTTCCACCAAAATCATGTTTAATTGTTGCTTAAATATTGCATACCATATGTTCGATAAAATGCCTAAATGAAATTTTCTTCATTTGCTACCTTAGCCAATACCATTGTCGCCAGCAACATTGGCTAGCCAATGGCATTAACACAAATGGCATTAGATGAATATATTGTTCATTGATCAATTTTTGCTTACCATGTTCATTGTATTACCCATTGTTACCTACAACACCGATATATCAACTTATTGCTTTACCGATTGAACCCTGATTGTTAATATTGTTACCTGTGCTATTACTGTATCTTGTTCATTGATACTGTTCCATTGATAAATATATATTATTTGCATTACCTATTTATATGTACATTTGATAGAACTACCTGATCGATGGTGTTGTGGGTAAGATCCATCGGTGTTATGCACAATGGCCCACTAGATAGGGTTAAGTGTCTAGAATCCTAGCTAGAAAGGAATTTATCCTAGCCATAAGGCCTAGCCCACCTTATGTATTTTATTGATATTAATTTGCTGTTACTAGTTTTGGCCCCTTAGTTTGTCACTTCCATATACAGACTCGATAGTTGATTCCTGATATTGATACTGTTTATTGTTATTACCTATTAATTGACACTGCCTATTTAATTGATACATGTATTATATCTTATGGACATTAGTGTGCAATACCTTCTTATTGATACTAATCATTCAATTTCTTTACTATTACCCAACCTTGCATGAATTATGATATATATTGAGCTCACTAAGTATTTATATATTCATTCTATTATGGTTTTAACTTTTCAAGACATGAGCAGTAAAGTGGTTCCCAGCTTCTTCCTAGAGGAACCTGCATATATTTTTTGTAATGTAAATACTGTGATATTATTGTATTTTGTTATATTCTAGATGTGCTCCATGGTTTGTAAACAATTGGTATTATTTAATATAGACTATATGAATATTATACCTATGTGATGCAAAATATATAATGGACTGTTTTTTATTTAAGTATGCTTGTTAAATGGAGATAATTATAGTAATGGTTTATAAGGGTTAAATTGTCATGATATTACTAGTGTTCTATGGGTGTTAGATGTCTCTTACTGTTCCCGCATTCTAGGACCGTCATGTCCTGAATTCGAGTCATAATAGAACTTTTATTAGAGTTTAGGGTTACATGAATAGTAAATAGATTCAGTGTCAATAAGACATAGGGTAAACCATGGAGCATTAGAAATTCTTGTCTCATTACTTGCTGTATTCGTCATATATTTGTATATTCTGCGATAGTGTATTGTATTGAACTGTCGTTTTTATTTCTTATAGTGATCGAAATGTCAAAAAAGGGGCGAGAACGTGCTACATAATCAGAACATGACAGAATTAGGGAACCTAGTAGGAAGGTTGAGGTGGCCTCAAATGAGTCTTTAGTTAGGGAGGAAATAGAAGAACCTCCCCGATTTTGATGGAGAACAAAGGATACCAAGGCTAGTGAAGATCCCTGGAGAGTAGAGATGATGCAAGGAATGATGGAGTTATGCCGAGAATTATAAGAATTGAGAGAAGAAAGGCAAGCAGTGCCTCCACCAATACCACCAGTATTGCCTCCTCCTATTGCACCAACTATTCCACTAACTGTACCTGTTCCACCAGCTTCAAAACCACCAGTAGTTGTTCCTAGTGAGCCTGTAATTTATGAGGGTTGTCGTATTATTGATGAGGGAGGAGTGAGTATGTTCAACTTCCTGAAGCTTAATTTACCAGAATTTAAGGGCGACATAAGGAAGGAACTAATAGATTTTCTAGAGCAGATTGAAAAGGTGGTACGAAGATTACCTTGTTCTAATGCATAGGCAGTGGAGCTGGTGGGATTATTACTGAAAGGGAAGGCATGGACCTTGTTTTCTAGACATATAGAACCATAATTATACAGTGATCGACCTTCTACCTAGGCACATTTCAGACATGTGTTATTGGATGAGTTCCTTACAGAGGGTGTGAAAGCCAAGAATATTATACAATTTGAGCAGTTAGAGTAAGGCACTAGAAGTGTTAAGGAGTATGCAAATGAGTTTATTAGACTAAGTCAATATGTTACCAGGATAGCACCGACAGAGGAAGATTTGATTGGTAGATTCATGAGAGGTATGTATGTATCACTGTATAATGCTTTATTGCTTATAGAGTTCACTTCCCTGACAACCATCATTGATAAAGCAATACAGATGGAAGAAAAGTATAAAGAAGAAAGGGCACAAAGAGATCAGAGGAAGAAATAAGGATCCAGTGGGCAGTCTAAAAAGGGTGAAGGAAATTCCCAATAGCAACAGACAGACACAACATCCAAAACAGATCAAAGATAATAGTATGGTAGTCAGAGAAGAAGAGGACAAAGAAGAGGTTCGACTAGACAGACAACTTCTGGGTATTCATAGGGATCATCCAAATCGGTGTCTCAAGCACCTAATGTGCTAATATGTGAGTTCTATGGTAGGAGACATGGAGGAGAATGCAGGTGCCTATTTGAGATGTGGTCAATAGGGCCATTTTGTCAAAGATTATCCAGTGTAAAATGAACAACAGACTGCTATAGTGGCTTCACAGCCAATAGTACAAATGAGTCAGATTGGTAATAGAGATTACGGGCAGAGGCAGAGGCAGAAGTTAGGGTCAGAGTAATAGCCAAGCCCCTGCAGAAAGAGGACAGAGACGTGTATTTACAGTGAATCCTCAGGAAGCATAAAAAGTAGACAATATTGTGATAGGTATGATCCCGGTACAAAATGAAATTACACAAGTATTGTTTGATTTGGGTTCCACACACTCTTTTGTTTCACTGATGTTTGCACCTAAACTGAACATGGAGAGATAATTACTGAGGATACCATTAGAGATCTCTACTCTTATGGGAGAGAATATATAAGTGATTTATGTGTACCCGGACTGCATGGTAGAGATTAAGGGTAGAATTTTGCATGATAATTGAGTAGAGTTGCTTCTGTTAGAATTGGATGTGATATTGGGATGGACTGACTGACAGTTCATTATGCATTGATTGACTGTTATGAGAAGAACATTAAATTTTAGCCAGAAGGGCAGGCAGAGTTTGAATACTAAGGTGATAGGTGTGAATCTAGAATTAAGCTTATTTTGGCTATCCAGGCTAAAAAAATGTTAAGGAAAGGATATCTAGCTTACCTGACACATGTGATAGATATTCAGAAGGCTCCGATAGGACTTGATATGATCCCTATTGTCAGAGATTTTCCTGATGTTTTCCCTGAGGATTTGTCAGGGCTACCCCCAAAAAGCGAAATTGAGTTTGAAATTGAGGTGTACCCCTATACAGATCCAATATTTATCCCTCCTTATTGGATGACACCGACAAAACTAAAGGAGTTGAAGGTTAAATTGCAAGAATTACTAGATAAGGAGTTCATCATACCGAGTAGCTCACCTTGGGGTGCTCCAATACTATTTGTAAAGAAGAAGGATGGTTCTTTACAGATGTGCATCAATTACAGATAGTTGAATAAAGTGACTATTAATAATAAATATCCTCTTCCACAGATTGATGATATGTTTGATCAGTTGCAAGGTACAAGCCATTTCTTCAAGATTGATTTAAGGTATGGGTATCATCAGTTGCGGATTATGAAGGAAGATGTACCTAAGACAACTTTCAGAACCCAGTATGGACACTATGAATTTTTGGTGCTGCCATTTGGGTTAACGAATGCTCTTGTGGTGTTTATAGATTTATGAATCGAGTCTTCAATTCTTATTTTGATAAGTTTGTCATAGTGTTTATTGATGACATTCTTATATGTTCTAAGAGTGAAGAAAATCATACAGAGCATCTTAGAACGGTTTAACAGATACTATGGGAGCACATATTACATGCTAAACTATCCAAATGCCAATTTTGTCTTATTAAAGTGTGTTTTCTAGGCTATGTTGTCAGCAAAGAGGGTATTAAAATAGATCCCTAGAAAGTAGAAGCCATTGCTAATTGGCCACGACCAACTAATGTGATTGAGATATGCAATTTTCTTAGTATGGATGATTATTATCAGTGGTTTATGAAGGATTTCTCAAAGATTGTTGCTCCATTGACTAGGCTGAACAAAAAATAGGAGAAGTTTCAGTGGACTAATGAGTGTGAAAAGAGTTTTTAGACATTGAAGTCTTATCTTACAACTGCTCTAGTGTTAGCTTTACCAACAGAGAATGATAAGTTCACTATATACTGTGACGCATTTAGAATCGGTTTGGGTTGTGTGGTAATGCATAATAAGAGAGTTATTGCTTATGCTTCATGACAGTTGAAGAAGCATGACATGAATTATCCAACACACGATATGGAAATGGCCCTAGTAGTTTTTGCACTGAAAATTTGGAGGAATTACATATATGGAGCTAAATGTGATATCTATATAGATCACAAAAGCTTATAGTACATTTGCAATAGAAAGATCTAAACCTGTGGCAACGAAGATGGGTTGAATTGTTAAATGATTATGACTGTGAGATATTGTATCACTTGGGTAAAGCTAATGTTGTGGCAGATGCTTTGAGTCAAAATTCAATGGGTAGTTTAGCTCATATTACTAATACAAGAAGGCCATTGATCCGGGAGATAAAAAAGATGATTGATATAGGAACTGAATTGGAATTAGGGTCCCAAGATCATAACTAGGATCTGATAGCCCAGTTTCGGGTAAAGCCGACTTTGATTGATGATGTTAAAGTAGCACATGATAAGGATCCTTATCTATTGAATTTAAAAGAAGATGTTCAGTTTGGTAAGGCTCCTGAGTTTACAGTAGACAATAGAGTATTGGAATGTGGGAAATAGTTGTGTGTACCTGATACTAATGGGTTACGGGAACAGATCACGAAAGAGGCACATTATGCTTACTACAGTGTTCATCTTGGAGTCATAAAGATGTATCTTGATTTAAAAGAGCATTATTGGTGGCCTAATATGAAGCATGATGTAGCTAAATTCTTGTCTACTTGCTTAGCCTATCAGCAGGTTAAATTTAAGCACCAGAAGCCATCGTGTTTGCTACAAGAGATTGAGTTGCAGGAATGAAAATAGAAACAAGTTACTATGGATTTTGTGGTTGGTTAACCGAAGACTTCACAGGGATATGATTCTATTTAGGTTATAGTTGATCAACTAACTAATTCAGCTAACTTCTTAGAAGTATGACTTCATAATGTGCCACTGATGATCATCTTAGATAGAGGAGCACAATTCATATAGAGATTTTGGTAGAAATTCCAGGAGGCGTTAGGTACATAGCTACGGTTTAGTATAACATTCCATCCACAGACTGATGGCCAGTTCGAGTGTACTATAAAGACACTGAAGGACATGCTACAATTATATGTACTGGATTTCAAAGATAACTAGGATCGGTATTTACTATTAATTGAGTTCTCATAACAGTTACCATTCATCTATTGGAATGGCTCCGTATAAAGTATTATATGACAGAAAGTATCGATCTCCTGTTTGTTGGGTGGAACCAAGAGAGAAGCATTTAGAAGGCCCTAAATTGATTAAAGAGACAATGGAGAAAATACCTATCATTAAAGAAAGAATGAAGACTGCATTCAATAGACAAAAAAGTTATACAGATCGAAAGAGAAAAGATGTACACTTTATTGAAGGTGATCATGTTTTCCTTAATGTTTCACCTATGAAAGATGTGATGAGGTTTGAGAAGAAAGGTAAACTATTACCCATATATATTGGTTCATTTGAAATATTGGAGAAGATTGATAATGTAGCTTATCGACTAACGTCTCCACCTAACTTGAGCCACGTACTTCCAATGTTCCACATGTCGATGCTCTACAAGTATGTATCAGATCCGTCACATTTACTGGAACCACATGATATTAAGATCAAGGAAGACTTGTCATATGAGGAAGTACTATTAAAAATAATTGATCGTCAAGTCAGACAACTTCACAATAAGGAGATTCTAATGGTGAAAGTATTATAGAGAAACCAATTTATAGAAGACTATACGTGGGAAAACGAGCAGGAGATACGCACTAAGTACCCGTACATGTTCCAGTATCAAGGTACATATTGATAGTAAATTCGAGGATGAATTTATTTGAATAGGATAGAGTGTAACACCCTAGAGTTTTGACACAATTACTAAACAGTTTTCTAAAGTACCGGTCTGAAAACATGAGAAATAGTTACACAGATTAAAGAATTAATTAAGTATCAAATCTAAAGCTAATTAATACAAATACATGGGTAATAAGAGAACTAAAATAATGTTATTTTTTAGTAAAAAAAAAAGAATAAAAAAGTATTATGGATGATGGAAAATCAATAGAATGTCAAAATCATAAATAAGTGTAACTTTAAGGGTATTTTTGAAAACTCTCTGTCTAAAACTCAGAATTGGACCTAGAGCAATTAAATGATAGAACAGCCCAAAATAAGTCATTTAACTCCCCCACACTGATATTTGATTCCTAACAGAAATAACATAATTAATTACAGAAAGTTATCGGGTAAAAGTACAAATAAGCATAGTTTAGGGGCTTATATGTAAATACCTAAAATTTAGCATATAAATACCATGCCTTATATATTTTCCACATCATTTTTTTTCCTCTTCTTCTTCCTCTTCTTCTTCTCCTTCTATGGCCGAATTCCATCAAGCATAACCCATCCATTTTTCATGCAAAATTCAAAGAAAACCATTGAAAAACCTAATTTCCAACCTTGTTCAACTTTATTCCATCAAAATTTCATCAAAACAACAAAGGAAAATTATGATTTTTCATCAAGAAGATTTTGGGCACTTCATTATCATAGGGTAAGATGATGTTTTCTTCCATTTTATAGTTTAGATAGATGATTTAGATGATAAATAAGTTAGTTTTAGCAATCAATTGCATCAATTAATACTAATTGAACAAAAACTCCAATTTGAAACCCTAATTTGAATATGTCAAATACCAAATCTTAAATTAGTATCCTTTGATTCTTCATTAGGTTAAATTTTGCTTGATTTATCCATTAGAAGCATATTTAGTGATGGTTTTAGTGTAGAATCAAAGTTTGAGGCAAAGTGTTCATGTTGCCTCTTCTAAGAGAAATTGGAGTTCAAGGTGGAATTTCTTCTATCTAAGTCTTTAGGTGAGTTCATTATATTTCATTTTACATGTCTTTCATGTTAGATTGAATTATGAAAATGGGTTGTGAAAAACACCCTTTGGCCAAACCCAAAGTTCCATTTTTCCATTTGAAAATTTCCTTGTTTTACCTTGATTTCTCACTTGAATTTGATCCTTAAATTATTGTTTATCTTGATATTTGAAATGTTAGTTAAATTTTCTATATTATGAAACCTTTAATTGATGTTTGGACATTACTAAATTTCCACCAAAACCATGTTTAATTGTTACTTAAATGTTGCACACCATATGTTCGATAAAATACTTAAATGAAATTTTCTTCATTTGCTACCTTAGCCAATGCCATTGTCGCCAGCGACATTGGCTAGTCAATGGCACTAGCACAAATGGAATTGGATGACCGTATTGTTCATTGATCAATGTTTTCTTACCATGTTCACTGTATTATTTGTTGTTACTAACAGCTCCGATATATCGACTTATGGCTTTACCGATTGAACCCTAACTGTTAATATTGTTTCCTGCACTGTTATTGTATCATGCTCATTGATATTATTCTATTGATGAATATATATAATTTTCATTACCTATTTATATGTGTATTTGACAAAACTATATGACCGATGGGGTAGTGGGTAAGATCTATCGGTGTTGTGCACAATGGCCCACTGAACAGGATTAAGTGTCCAGAACCCTAGCTGGGAAGGGATTTATCCTAGCAATAAGGCCTGGCCTGCCTTATGTATTTTACTGATATTGATTCACTGTTACTATTACTGGCACCTTAGTCTGTCACTTTCATATACAGACCCGATAGTTGATACCCAATATTGACACTGTTTATTGTTATTACCTGTTAATTGACACTGCCTATTTAATTGATACTTGTATTCCACCTTATGGACATTGGAGTGAAATACCTTCTTATTGATACTGATCATTCAATTTCTTTACTATTACCTAATCCTGTATGTATTATGATGTATAGTGAGCTCACTGAGTATTTATATACTCACTGTATTGTGGTTTTAACTTTTCAGGACAGGAGTAATAGAACGGTTCCTAGCTTCTTCCTCAAGGAACCTGCATATAAGTTTTATAATGTAAATACTGTGATATTATTGTATTTTGTTATATTCTAAATGTGCTCTATGGTTTGTAAATAACTGGTACTTATTTAATATAGATTGTATGGATATTATACATGTGTGATGGAAAATATATAATAGACTGTGAATGGACTGTTTTTGATTTAAGTATGGTTGTTAAATGGAGATGATTATAGTAATGGTTTATAAGGGTTAAATTGTCATGATATTATTGGTGTTCTATGGGTGTTGAACGTTTTTTACTATTTCCGCATTCTAGGACCGTCATGTCCTGAATCCGGGTCGTGACATGGTTCATAATAGTGGATATGATATATAAAGAATGGTAAATATAACACTTTAAAAATTCATATAGAATTAAGTAAATAATAATGGAAATTAATTATGTTAGAATATAGAATTGTGTAGACTAGAAAGTGAATCTAGGAAATCAATTTTAGCATCTAATAACATGGAGAGAGAGTTAGATTAACAAATGGAATGAAAAATAGAGGTGAAATGGATAAATAACTATAGAAAGAAGTTAATTAGAAATTAATTGAAATAAAATGAGAACCTAATTGCAAAAGATTTGAAAAGTTTAGTGATTAAATATAACTTTTACAAGTTAATGGATGATGAGACCCATCATCATAAAATATTAAATTTTTCTTTTTTTCTTTCTTCATGGCTGCCATTTGTCTACCTTATTTGCATGCAGACACTGATCCTATATCCATTCCTCCATATAGAATGGCACCAATTGAATTGAAGGAATTGAAGGTGCAGTTACAGGAGCTATTAGATGGAGGGTTCATTAGACTGAGTAGTTCTCCTTGGGGTGAACCAGTATTGTTTGTAAACAAGAAGGATGGCTCTTTGAGGATGTGTATAGATTATAGGCAGCTGAACAAGGTGACAGTGAAGAACAAGTATCTGTTGCCATGAATAAATGACTTGTTTGATCAGCTACAGGGTGCTAGCCATTTTTTGAAGATTGATATGAGGCATGGGTATCACCAGTTAAAGATTAAGAAGGGTGATGTACCTTAGACTACTTTCAGGACCCGATATGGGCATTATGAGTTCTTGATGTTGTCATTCAGGTTGACTAATGCACTGACTGCTTTTATGGATTTGATGAACAGGGTATTCAAATCATTTTTGGATAAGTTTGTCATTGTATTCATTGATGACATACTTATCTACTCCAGGAGTGAGGAGGAGCATATGGAGCATCTGAGGATTACTTTGCAAACACTTCGGGAGTATCAGTTATATGCTAAGTTATCTAAATGCCAGTTATGGCTAACCAAAGTGTGTTTCCTTGGGCATGTGATATGCAAGGATGGTATTAAGGTGGATCCTCAGAAGATTGAAGCAGTGGAAAATTGGCCTCAGCCTACCAGTGTTTCTGAAGTTCGCAGTTTTCTGGGTATGGTAGGGTATTACAAGAGGTTTGTGAAAGACTTCTCCAGGATTGCAGCTCCGTTGACTAGGCTGATGCGGAAATAGGAGCGTTATCTGTGGACTGATGAGTGTGAACGTAGTTTCCAGACTTTGAAGTCTTGTCTCATAAGTGCTCCAGTGTTAGCATTGCCATCAAAGGGGGAGAAATTTACTGTGTATTATGATGCTTCTCAGATCGGATTAGGGTGTGTACTGATACAGAATAGGAGAGTGATTGCTTATAGTTCTCGTCAATTAAAGAAGCATGAAGCGAATTATCCGACACATGATCTGGAGATGGCAGCTGTGGTATTTGCATTGAAGATTTGGAGGCATTATCTGTATGGGTCTAAATGTGAGATATATACTAATCATAAGAGTTTACAGTATATATTTCAGTAGAAGGATCTAAATCTTCAGCAGCGCAGATGGGTGGAGCTACTTAACGATTATGACTGTGAGATCCTTTATCACCCGGGTAAAGCCAATGTAGTGGCTGATGCATTGAGCAAGAAGTCCATGTGTCACGGCCTAATTTTAGACCATGACAGTCCTAGGGTACGGGAAATGCCAAAGCAACCAGTACCTCGAAGAACCCTTTCTATTACTTAAACATCACTTTTGTAAACCCATAATGTTATTAACAATCATTACTTAAACATATTATACTTTTTAGGTGATAAATTTTTTTCTTAAAACATCATAAGATTCATACAGAAAAACTGACAGAGTTTCCTTTATAACTTTGACTTAAGCTATCCGTAAGAAATAAAAATTATACTTCCAATAAAACATACATCCCCTTTTAACCTCCATTCATCAATCACAACTCAATAAATATTTCATAATTTACATTCATATCTCATATCATATATGTACATCATTAACATTTTCATATCATACTTAGTTAATACTTTAACCACATTAAAACATTACACTCTTAGCCAATCCAAGCTCTCTATATACATATACCAAGGAACTTCTATACACATGAGTAACCTCATTACATACATTTGAAATCCAAGGCTGAAGATGATGTAGCCAATGGATATCTGCCTCACTGAGGTCCTGAAAACATTAAACCACTGAGGGGTGAGTATAAGATTATACTCAGTGAATTAATATATATGAATATGCAATATTATTCATGAAAAGCCACATTTATCCATTAATGATATGTAAGTAATCAATAACTGATAATGGTATGATGAAATACATATCATGAACCATAATGCATATAATATAACAGGATAACATATCATATCATAATACTGTGTTGTTACTTCACTTCTCTTCCTTCACATTTCCCTCCAGTCACACCATTTCCAACCAATCACACTGTGGTACAGAGAATTTCACCCTCTCTAGTAGAGATCAGAGCATATAAACATATATATATGTACACAACCGATGGATTATTAACTACACCATCGAAGTAGTCTTGTTATAACATATTATATGCAAATGTCTAATATAGCATGAATATATCAATATAAAGTCTCAAATATGACTTTAATGATGTTATATGATTTCACAAGGATCAGAGGAACAATTTGGCTTAATGTGAAAATTTTGACCTCCGGGGTCCAGTTGCGCGAGTGCAACTGACACCCCTAAATTATGGGTCCGTTTTTTATTTTTCAGGTACTTTCTGGTTTGCTTTGAAATCAACATTTCCATGGTATTTTATTTATGCAATTGGGCTTGATTTGACATCAAAAAGCATTTCAGAATGAATTTTATACAGAAATAAAGTTTAGGCCAATTTTAGGCATTTTGGTAGCGCTATTTTAGGTCATTTTAGCAAAACTGTCCAAAAGTGGATCATTAATGGTTTTCAATCAAGGATATCATTTCATATGCATAAATGCATGACTTATGAATGAATAATGCATGAATCATATGTATAGACTCACCTCTAGCAAAAACTCCAATATTTTCCCAGTAGGCCTAGTTAGCCTGTAACTCGCCATCAGCGGCCCTTATTTGGGAATTTTCCCCTATAATAATCAAATCACTCCGGTAAGACTTATACTCACTACCACTTACATGAAAATACATACCAAAGCATATTAAGGTATATCAACATACATAAACACATATTATACACTATAAACCCTATTTCACACAATTTATTCTTTTCATACCTTTTATGCATCAAATGCATTTCTATCACCACATTTCATTCACATTTCATATATTCATCATTATAATGCTAAGTTAAGAACTTCCAAACACTTAATTCAATATTTCATACTAAACATACATCAAATTTCAAGTATGCTTTCCAAGTACTTATATCATTCAACCTTTCTACATTTGAACTTATACATTTCTACTATTCATGCCATTAAACCATATTCAAACTTCACTTCTTCATTTGCATTATCCCAACATATTAAAGTAACAAAGTCAATATAGTTCCACCTTAATGTAAATCATTCCATTCATCCATTTTTCAACACCAATCAATCATACAACATTTATACACATCAAATGCATAACATTCATCCATATACACCTATTAAACATCAAAGTATTATTCATCATCCAAGCACCTCAAAATTTCTGTCCAAACATGGTTTCCTCCAAATGATTTTCTTTCCATCAATTAACCACTAATTCATGTTAAACGCATCAAATACACATCATTCAAGCCTTTTAAACCTATTAGACATCAAAATTCAACATCAATATACACCTTCATCATTTCGGCCAAAAAAAAGTTCCATTCAAATGGATTTGTTTCAATCATTTAACCACTAATTCACATCATACACATCAATTACAGCTCATTTAAACCAAAAGATTCATCAAAACATCACTTTAATTTAAAGTTCTTCCTATTAGGGTTTCAATCCAACTTTTTGAATTTCTTCCATCCAAAACATGTTTTGAACACTAATAAACATCAAAGAACACCTTAAGAACATATTTGAATCAAAAGAATCACAAAATCAATCACTTACCAAAAGTTCTTCAAAAACTTCAAAGTTTTGATTCTTTGATTTTTCTTGTTTTTTCTTACAATCTAAGGTTATATTTTTTTATAATGGTGGAATTAACTAGTTTTTATCAAAAAATGGAAGAAAACTATAAGCTTTAGTGGTGGTGGATGGTGGCCGAAACTTTGAAAATGGAGGAGAGAGAAAATAGTTGGTGAATATGATGAGGAAGATGAAGAATGATGAAGAGGTGGAAAAAATCTAACTTAAATATCAAAGGCATAATCTTATACATTAGGCTTATGATAGAAATGGTGAAACCTAGCCATCCAACCATCCATTTCTTCATTATTTCATCCAATGGTTAGATTTAGATGAGCCTAAAATGATACCATAAGTTTGCATACACCATATAAGTCCATATTCCAAAGGAAAAGACTAACTGCCCTTAGTTCAAATGAAACCCCTAAATCAAGCAGCTTGCCGAGAATTATTTTCTATCGAGTTTAATTCTCCAACAAAACTTCAAATAAATAAAATATTATCATTTTCATGTCCTAATATTCTTTTCTACTTTCAAATATCATATTAATTTCCATAAAACTCGAAGGGGTGTGAAATGACCATTTTGCCCCCAGTTCACCAAAAACTCAATTTTTCCCAATTTCTTCCTAACAGCCTTTAAACCAATTTTTCTCGTATAATACTTCTTAAAACATGCAAATACACTCAATTCATGCATAAACATGTAATATTATATATCATTTAAACAAAGAACAAATCTCCTAGATTTGCCCTTTAAAGCTCAAGTTCTAAGTCTTAATTGAAGTGTTACATCTATACTCCAGGAAAATAGCAATTTCTCATATATGTAAAATCGGTGATAGCTTCCCTAAAATAATTAAGCATATGTTGTTTGAATTATTAAAGTCCATGGGCCATACATAAGTGGACTTATAAATGAGCAAGTGTTGAAACTCACTTGCACAAAACCAATTGGCTAAGTCCAACACCCGCTCACTTATCTCTCATTTATAAATCTTTTATTTATTTTATCATTATTTGATGTGGGATACTTTTCTCAACACACCCCCTCAAGTGAAACCAGACTTTGATTCATGCCCTAACATCAACAAGTCGGTTGACACTTACTCACAAATGGACCGGCTGATATCTCTTCTTCAGTTTCAGTCCGAACTGACATCATCATCAGTCCAACAACAACAACAGGGGCTCGAACATGGATCCCAAGATCTAGCCCGTTTGGACATGAAGCTCTGATACCATATTAAAATCCATGGGCCCATACATAAGTGGACTTATAAATGGGCAAGTGTTGTAACTCACTTGCACAAAACCAATTGGTTTATGCTAAGTCCAACATCCACTCACTTATTGCTCACTTATAAATCCTTTATTTATTTTATCATTATTCGATGTGTAATACTTTTTCCAACATGAATGCCCACATGCAATTGCTACTTGATTTGCTAGCTCAGTCACATATAGACCTGATCCTACAACCATTTCATGTTTTCCAATTTGGCGGTCTAATAAAACTAATTTCATTTAAGGATTCTCAAAAATTCCATGAAATGGCTATACTATATAGGCAAATTTGGAAGACTAGAAATGATTTTATTTTTAATCATGTCCTCTAAAATCCAACTGTTACTATTATGAGATCAAATAAACTTACTAAGGATCTACATAGCTACAAGCAAAATAATCAAGTGGTAAGGCAGTCTCCACTTCCCACGAAATGGATTGCTCCTCCTCTAGGATATTTTTAAATTTAACATTGATGCTAGCATTGATGAATCTTTCAAGTGGGTAGGAATTGTTGTTGTTGGCAGAAACAGTGTAGGGGCATTAGTCCATGGTCATGCCTTTCGCTAGAAATGTATTTCTCCCCTGTAGGCGAAAGCATAAGGTGTTTTTCTTGCTGTCAAAATGGCGAAGCTCATGAATCTCCGAAGCATTTATTAGAGACTGAATCTCATATGTTGGTGCAGGTTTTTAATAAGAGAAAAAATATTTTGTGGGAAATTGAAGCAATAGTTAATAAAATCTTATTGAAAATGGCTTTGTGTTTGATTTTGTTAATATTTTATACTCCTAGAACAGAAAATACTGTAGCTGATTGAGTAACAAAGAAGACTTGTATGTTCTCTTGTCCCATGAACCGACCCCCATCTAGCTGCTATTTGTATTCTAATGCACTTGGTGCATTCAGTTAATGCAATGAAAACTCATCTTGTCAAAAAGATAAATAATAATTTTTTTTAAAAAAAATATCAAATATACAATAATTCAATATGAGAAATCGAACAAACCCGCTTACAAAAGCACGGTTTGAATTTTTTCTTGTAGGCTAGGACAGTTGGTTTAAATAATAATAATTAATAAGATTAATAATTATTTTTTTTCTGTAAAATGATCTAATATATTAAGTTCGCATAACTTTTTAAAAATATACTAACTCCCCGATAAATATCATAATATACTTTCATATCCTTCCGTCTAATTTTACCGTTAGTTAACTATTAATCAATCCTACAATAGCAATAAAAAGATAGAAATATTCTTACTATTTAATTTTAATTAATTACATTCTATTTTTTACTTAAAAAAATATTTTTTAGGGTTAAAAAATATTTTTTCATATTTTTGATAAATTTAAAAATAAAAATATTTTTTAAAAATATTAGAAAATATTTTTTTAAAATATTATTATTTTATTTTTTAAAACATAAAAATTTGAAAATAACAAATAACAAATAAAAATAAAAATGTTTTTTAAAAAATATTTTTTACTTTTTATTTTTAAATTTGTTAAAAATATGAAAATGAATTTTTTATTTATATTAAAAAAATTTAAAAAAATAATTTAATTTCTTAAATTATTTTTTAAAATAAAAATAACAAATAAAAAATAAAAAATATATTTATTTATTTTTTATTTTAAAATTTGTTAAAAAAATATATTTTTTAACCTTAAAAAAAATTTAAGATAAAAATAGAATGTAATGAATTAAAAATAAGAGGTAATGATATTTTTATCTTTTTACTATAATTATAGGGTAGGGTTGACTAATGATAGAATTAGATTAAAAAATTTAGTAGTATATTATGATATTTATTAGGAAATTTAATGTATTTTAAAAAAGTTAAAAGTATTTTAGTGTAATGATAAGAAAAAAAAAATTAATTCAAATTAATAAGAATAATTTGTAAGTGTCATCCTGCCCTAAGGGTGTGTCCATGTAAATATTAGTGATAGAAACAGAAGTCTACTAACATAACTGGTCGATTCTTAACAAACTGTACCTAACTTAATTGATCATCAGAAGTAATGTTGACCGTTGGATCAGTCACCTTTTATAATTTATTACACTTTGATGATCCTATAAGAGGACCCACATTATAACTAATCCTTCCCCATCCTGCCATGTTATGAGTTGTTTTGCACCAACATCGCAAGTAATTGTCTGATCTAACCTCCAAAAATTTTCATGCGCTCATTGACTAATATATTATAGAATAAATTAAACTATTTAAGAACTTTTTTATTTTTTATTTTAGTATTAGGGAAAGAGACTCAAAATTAAGTCGATTGTCAAAGTGACTTATCACTAAATTAAATTTAGGTGTGCAACAATTTAATAACTTCTTGATGTTAGCTGTATTACATATTTTAATGTTTTGAAAATTATAATTTTGGTTTTTATTAATAAATTGTATAATTTTGAGAGATATTTTAAAATAAAAACATAATTAAATTTAAAATATATATCAGGACTACAAGAATTTTCATTTATAATCAGATTTTAAAATTAAACTTTAACTAATAAAAATAAAACAAACTCACTTATCAATTAAATTAACCCTTAAAATTAATGTATTATAATCCTTTAAGGTTTAATTTTAATTATTTTTTGTTTTATTACTAGCTAATGGTTTTACAAAAACTCTTAATATTTTATTTTAATTAACACTTTTAAAATGATAATTTAAATAAATGACTTTTGACTCCTTTAAAAAATTTAAAAAATAGAGATTAAATTTTATAATAAAGAGAACTAATCATAATAAGTTAGGTAAAAGTGTATATATTATTTATATCACAAGAAGTATTTAATTTATTTATAAAAATATAGAAATACAAATTCTATTTTATTAAATCTTAGGAGATTTTAATTTTTTATTTAAAATATTAATACTTAAAATATAATAATAATTTGTAATAATTTTATAAATAAAATATTAAAATATAGAGTAATAAGAAAATTTTTCAGACATAAAAATCCTAATTTAAAAATATATTGAAAGTATTTAAATTGACGATTAACAGTTATCGATTTAGGAAAAAAATATTTTTTTTCCAGTTGAGATTTTTGAAAGTGTTTTTTTTTTATTGGAAAAAATTAATGAAAGTATTTTTTTAAAAAGAACAAAAACACTTTTAATTTTTTATGAATATTTAAATTAAATGTACTTAAAAATAGCAAAATGACCAAAAAAAAGACAAACACCTAAAACATTATCATATTTGTGACTGATGCAATCTTTTAAAATCTATATCTTATTTGTTTTCTCTCGGGTACTCATCTAGCAACTCTTTGTAAGAATTTTTCAATAAAGTGTGGGCTTCATAATTAAAATAATAAGGTCTTAATCGAATTAATATGGGTTGATATGGTGTGGACTTTTTGGGTCAAACCTGTAATTGGTAGGATTGACCTAGGCATATAAATATCAGGTAGGTCTCCTCCCTTAGCCTCTTCTGACTCATTCATTCTCATAATTCATGTAAACTGAATTAGAGAGAAATCTAAAGACAACCCATCTGCCAGAATAATACAGTAGAGGTATTAAGGGAGAAAGTTCTAGAAATTCAGATCTTCCGTTGCAATGGTTTCCGAATTGAAATCAGGTATGTTTATTATCGAGAATCTACTCCATTAACGTGTTTTCTGAAATTTCGGGTTGAAAATATTTTTCCCACATTCTTTTTATATTTGCATAACAACTCCCAATAGATCAACCAATTCTTAAATAATAAACTTCCTATAGTCAAATCATCAAATTATCACATCAAAAAGTATCATCTATATAATTACTGTCAATGAAGTGGAGGCATATTTAGAGTTATCCATTTGTATAAATTGTTACGAGGAACATTACCTAGATGGTACTAAGATTCATTTTTTATTGCTAGCCAATTTTCTTTGACCTTCAAGCAATAGCACACAATAGTCCTATGCTAGAAGTCCACCAATTGCTAAGGAGGAGCACAAACCACTAGCTAGTTGTAGGAGCAGTCTAAACTCTTAAAACAAAACAAGAGTAAAAATTGACTAAAACTCTTGATGTAACTTTCTAAAACTAAAAACTTAATTTGGCCGAGAAGAAATCAATAGTTTTATCCTTTCATAAATACTGTAGTCCTAGATGGTATTTATGATTATATTCGCTAGAGTACATGCTTCAATCCTTCAAATGTTTAAAGAATTTACTTTTAAATTCTATAGAATTTAATTATTCAACCAAATATGAATATAAAAGAAGATAAATTATCATCCAAGGTTTTTTACTTTGATCCAAAAAATTGGATAATTTTGACCACTATTATGCCAATCATTTTTATAAGACAACCAATCGATACTTAATTTAAATCAATTAAGACCCAATTTAAATCAATCAAAATCAAATTTAAACTAATCGAGACTTAATTTAAACCAATCGAGACTTAATTTAAATCAATTGAGACCAAATTTAAACCAATCGAGATTTAGTGTAAACAAATCTAAATCTAATCTAAACTAATTGAGATTCAATTTAAACCAATCGAAATCAAATTTAAACCAATCAAAACCTAATCTAAACCAATTAAGATCTCAAATGAACAATGAGTGTGATTCTTGTAAGGACAATATGAGGGAGTAGTTTTTAATTCTAAGCTTAACTTTTATTTTTTTTTACTTTTGTTTTTGAAAAATTTGGAAATGACTTGCTTTTCCTTTTTTTTTTTTTATGATGAAATAAATTATAATATTACTTATAAAATCATGAGAGTTGGGAAAAAGTTGTATTTATATCAATATAACTTTTCTTATCAAGAATTGAGAGACGAAGGAAGATAAATTATATTGAGAAAGAGAGAAAGTATAAAGTCAATATATGAGGGTGTTTTTGTCGATTATCATAGCACAATCCGGCTACTAGATTTCGTCGACTTGTATAAGACGAAACGACAATTAGTAAGAAATAGTTGAACAATTAAATAATTAAAAAAAAATTCAATTGTCGACATGCATGATTTCAAACGCCAATTGAATTTTGTAATTGGAATCCAAACAGTCTCTACATAACAAATTTTAGTAACTTACTTTAAAAAAAAAATTAATATCTAGCTAATTACACAAAATAAAAAAAATAGGATCACATATCAATTAGTGGAACTTATGTTACTCAATAATTTCCCCACCAAAAGAAAAAAAAGAAATAGAATATTTTAAGAAAAAAGAGATATTGATTCGTGTTATGTCATTTCAATTCAAGCATAGCTTCACGTCAGCGTTTTCTTCTTTGCCTTCTCTCTCTTTATCTTTTGCACACTCTCTGTCTTCTGTGTCGTTTTTCTTCCTTTTTAGGGCTTCAAATTGCCGTTTCGTTCTTCACAAAAGTCCGTTAAACCAGGTAAGAATTTATATTCCTTTTTAACAATAATTTTTGGCTAATTAAGATTGATTTAGCATATTGATCTCTATTTTTTTTTTTTAAATTCGTTTAGATTTCTATGCAAGTATCTGATTTTATCTATTTTCTTAATATCTAATAGGTTTAATTTTTGAATTATATATCTTTAGTTTTGTGGTATACTGTTAACTGAATCTGGTTTTGGATCTGTGTTTTTGTTGAAATTGTTAATTATGGATTTGAGATCCTTTTTCCCCAAATGGATCGCTTTAAATTTTCAGTTGAATATGGAAATGTAGTTCACTTTTGTTTAACTGATTTTAGTATGATTATTGTTTGATTAGGTTAATTTAACAGTGATTATTGTTTCTTAATAGTGAATTTAACAGTGTTATTTTTTTGGCTTGTATGTGTTTGTAAGATTGATACTCAGATCAACCAACTAAGTGGAAATCTAATCGACTGAGGAAATAGAAGTAGCTAAAGACTGATGAGTCTTACTAAACTATCTGCAATAGACTTCTAGCAATCAGAATGGAGAGGCTTAATCAGAAATTACTTATTAGTTAAATATAAAATGATTTGGCACTTGGCAGGCACCTTTAGATATAGTTTGCTTTGCACTGAACGGCTGTTAACTGCCCAGTTTGCAGTTGCAGCTTTTTTGGGTATTCTTTTCTTGAGATTTTTTCTCATCTTATCAATATATATATATATATATATATATTTTTTTTTTCTTCTACTTTTTCCTTTTCTTTTTTGTTCTTGATAACTGTGTTATCGAAATTTTTATTTCTTCACTCGAATTGATTCCATATTATTTTTCTTTTCTTATTATTTATTTTATTTTATTATTTATATTTATGACTTGGACAAGTAAAAGAAAATGAGATTTTGAATTTGTAATATTGATTTTGTTTCTTATTGTTTGGATTGCCTGTGAATTGAAGTAAATATAAAAGGCAAGGAAATAATTTGTCTTTAGATGGAGATTTTGGTTGTCATATTTGTTCTTTTTACCCTTGTTGGATGGCTTCATTAGCCAGTGCTTTTGAAGTGATACTTTTTCATTTTTTTTTTCTTTTCAATTTTTTTTTTTATTGTTCTTATGGAATCCTGGCTGAAATGGATTATTGATTGCTGCTATGCAACTTACTATTTTTGTAACCATTTAACAATTGATGCTTTCAGGTACTGAATGGCACTGGAAGTTACCCAGGTGCTTTTGAATGCACAAGCAATAGATGGAAATGTGCGTAAGCATGCAGAAGAAAACTTAAAACAGTTCCAGGAGCAAAATCTCTCAATTTTTTTGCTATCACTCTCTAGTGAGCTAGCTAATGATGAGAAACCTGTAGACAGCCGCAAATTAGCTGGTTTAATACTTAAAAATGCATTGGATGCCAAGGAACAACATAGAAAACTCGAGCTTGTTCAAAGATGGTTGTCATTGGACAATAACATGAAAAGCCAAATTAAGGCGTGTTTGTTAAAGACCCTTTCTTCTCCTGTAGCTGATGCTCGATCAACTGCCTCTCAAGCCATTGCCAAGGTTGCAGGGATTGACTTACCTCAGAAACAATGGCCTGAGTTGATAGGGTCTCTTTTATCTAATATTCACCAACTACCTGCTCATGTCAAGCAAGCCACATTAGAGACTCTTGGATATTTGTGTGAGGAAGTGTCTCCTGATGTTGTAGATCAAAATCAAGTGAATAAAATACTTACAGCAGTGGTTCAGGGTATGAATGCATCTGAAGGCAACAATGAAGTTAGGCTTGCTGCCACCCGAGCACTGTACAATGCACTAGGATTTGCACAAGAAAATTTTACAAATGATATGGAACGTGATTATATTATGAGAGTAGTCTGTGAGGCCACTTTGTCTCCAGAAGTCAAGACACGGCAGGCTGCATTCGAGTGTTTGGTCTCAATTTCATCAACATACTATGAAAAATTGGCACCTTATATACAGGACATCTTTAGCATCACAGCAAAGGCTGTAAGGGAAGATGAGGAACCCGTGGCTCTTCAAGCAATTGAGTTTTGGAGTTCAATATGTGAAGAGGAGATAGACATATTGGAAGATTATGGGGGTGATTTCAGTGGGGACTCTGATATTCCTTGCTTTTATTTTATCAAGCTGGCACTCCCTGCACTTGTCCCAATGCTTTTGGAGACACTCATAAAGCAAGAGGAGGACCAAGATCAGGATGAAGGGGCATGGAATATAGCAATGGCTGGGGGTACATGTCTTGGGTTGGTTGCACGAACTGTGGGAGATGATATTGTTCCACTTGTTATGCCCTTTATTGAAGAAAATATTACAAAACCAGATTGGAGGCAAAGAGAG